>JAKOGI010001477.1:0-35000 GCA_029747015.1 Carnegiea gigantea
ATTGCGACTATCGTTGTTTGTGACCGATGTTGTTGACAATTTTGGCCATTTTGTGACCGTATTTGTGACCGATTATGGTATGGTGGAAGATAATTTGTGACTGTTTTAGTCACTGATTTTTTTGTAAAAATTGGAATCATGTATTTGTATAGTGATTGTCTCCTTGAATTTACAAAAATACAATACATATTTACATATACATGACAACCAAACTTCATAGCTTCATGACAACTAACCAAAGTCTCCCAACATAGGTAGCTTGGTACCAAACTTCATAGTTTCATAACCAAATAAGGTTTTAACACAAGTAGTTTAGTATCAAACTCCATAGTTTCATAACAACCAAATAAGATTCCCACCCAAGTAGTTTAGTATCAAACATTCAAATTTAAATTACAATGGTTCAACATCATTCAAGTAATCCAAAACACAAAGCAAAACACATGATACTATCAAATATTGTTTGCATAAGAATCATACGTCATCCTCATCCTCATCCTTACCCTCATCTTCATTCTCTTGTTGATCACCATCATCATCATCATCATTGTCATCTTCATCACTATCTTCGCCACCTCGACTATTGCTTCCCTTTCCAATATCAACATTGACATGTAGTGGAATTGTAAAATTCATCTGTTTCATCAAAGTTCTAACAAGTTCGTTGGTTTGGGAAAGTTCTTTCGTGGTTTGGTCTACTTTTTTTCTCAACCCGATGCAGCTTCTTCCTTCTTCTTTAACTTTTCCTTTGATTGCTTTTCCTTTTGAAGTACTTCAATAGGAACTTGGTTAATAGTTGATGGACTAGTAGATGAAGCACATGACCCTTCCATTCCAAATCCATAAATTTTACCTTTCTTGGTGCGTCCAACAACTTTCTTCCAAATATTCAATTGGGTTTGTATTGATAATTGAGGAAGCGGTGTTCCATCACCTTGAGTACCTTCATCTTGGGTAGATAATTGGATCTCGGCAAGTTTTTTTTTTAAACTTTTCCTATATTATAAAGAATTTAAAATATTAGGTTAGTTCAAAAGATAAATAAATATTTAAATACTTGTTCACAAAAATGGTCAAAACAATCACACAATTCAACTAATCTATGCTATACAATAAGCCAAAGCCTTAATGAATGTATACATTTTGTTTTGTCTATTTCATCCTTATTGTTCAATTCATTCCCTTTACAACAACAAAAAATAACATATAATAACTACTAATTATTACAGGTTTTCGGCATCAAGGTAGAGGTCTATATATACACCTCAAAATTAGCAATAGAGGTCTATAAACTCATTTCGAAGATAAAGGATCCACATAACTAAAACATGTCACATTAGTGTCTTATATGAGGTTTATTTCATAATTTATCTCCTTCCCCGTTTTACCCTTTTACTTATTAATTTTTGTAAATGAATTAGGATGATCAGTCGTATTTATGTTTATTTTTAAGCAATCTAGATTAGAAGCATATTTAGAAAACTGAGTAAAAGAATACACACACCCATTTAAAAAAAAAAAAACTCGATTAATTGAGTAAGGCCAAAAGTGCCATTAATGTAAAGGAGTAATTGTAGTCCTTATTTATTTGGATATCAATTAGCTTAATTGATTGGGCTCAAATATCATCCGTGTTGTCCTTTACAAAAAAAAAAGTCCTAATTGTTTGGGATTCTAATTAGTGCAAACACAGAATTCGAGGTGAAAACTTCCAATCTATGTTTAATGGATCATTCCGAATATATTCAAATTCGGTTAATTTTAGGTGACGTCATGTTTGGGCGCATGTCATTATTTTAGGTTTAATCAACGTAACTTTGAGATTGTCGTTGTTGGGTTCAATAAAAAGTTTTACAAAGTAATGACAATTTTAACTTGTGGGAAATTAATTCAGAGTCAAGTCAGTTTCAGCATAGTAATATTTGGATCATAATCGAGTTGGCATACTTTGAGTTTTAGATCGAATAAGAATTTACATCATTTAGGTTGGATAAATACTAGATGAGGACCATTTTTGTTGGTCTAATTAATCCATATGAATGGAAGTATGCCATTTAAGCACTACTATAGTGCTACAGTGGGCAATATACCTATTGAATTTGTAACCAACTACCAATGTTTCAATCTAACCAAGGTTCCTATTTGCAATTTCCTCAATTTTTTTTGCATACAGAATGAAATCTTACATACATGATCATAGTTCCCACAATAGAAACGTAAGATATTTTAAGATAACTTTAGATAGGAAGAAGAAGATAGGTACTGATAATCTCAATTCAAAAATCCGAACCAAAAGTATAATCAAAAGTACATTCTTGAGAGTTCAGCATAGATAGGGTATGTCAAGGACCAAATGTAATAGCCCCACCCTAATCATATAGTGAATTTTTTAAGTTTATTATAATCCAAAGTTGAAAAATTTATGGCTTTGTAAGCTCGATATGAAATATTAATGGACCCAAGAATCACTAGATATCAAATAAGCAACAAGGCAACAAAGCCAAGGAGAGAATTACAGTTAGGGCAATGGTCCGGGAGCAGTGCCAGAGTTGATTGATGGGAAGGCAGAGAGAGATGGAGGCGCTGCTGGGCAGGGGAGAGTAACGGAGGCGTGGGTGGGCAAAACAACAATATCTTAACTAAGTACCATACCCAATAGCTGTAGATGAGGATGCTGAATTTGCAGGTGAACATGTCCATGAATGCACAGTAGTTGATGTTGCTGAAGATAAGTATATGCAAGAACCAGTACCTATAACAAATAGCCAACACCCAAAATGTTATACTCTCTGATTTTATTTATTACATAAATTCCAAAATGCTAGGAACACTAATGTAATCAATATCATTTGAACTTACTACTAGGATCAGTGTTACAGCTTGAAGCACAGGGTTCCTCTGGAAGTAAGTATTGATTGCATAAGAAGCATGGTTCTCAATACCTAAAAAATCTCAGGCGATGAATCAATGTGCTAATATCGGGGATTGTACCTTCTAGTACATATAAACCAAAACCCTTAAAAAATTCAACCATTTCACCCTTTTTGGGTTGCAAACCGAGACCTGCAGCAATAGGGCAACAGAGCCGACTCCTATGGTGCACAAGATATACAGAGCATCCAACATAGGCCAGAAAATTTTAGGTCAAAATCCAAGGACAGTTCATAGGAACTCTCAAGAATGACAACCGGCATTCTGGAATGTGATTCGACCTCTAAACATATACAGAGCATCCAATAGAACCAACTCCTATGGTTCTCGACCTCTAAACTATGCAATTCGATCTTATATCACAAGAATTCCACGCACTAATACCATACAAATTTTAGGTAAAAATTAAAATTAAAATCCAAAGTAAGTTCATATTAGGTATTGAAGAACAGAGGGCGAGAGACAGCTGGTATGAAGGGGCGAGAGTGACTATAGTAGTGGGAACTCTCAAATCTTGCGAGTTCACGAACAGAAGTCGATCAAAAGAGTGAGAACTCACCGAATGACAACTGACGGCCAAGTTCACGAACAAGAATTCCACCGAACTCACCGAACAGAAGTCGAACAGAAGTCGTCGGCGTTCGAAGATCGATGGACGAAGCCGTCGTGCGAAGGGCTGGTGCGACAGCCGGCGTTTGATCCAGTCCGTTCTGGTCGCCGACGTTAAAAGAGCGGTGGACGAGCGAGAGGCGTGACTGGAGGGATGAGCGAGAGGTGTGACTGGAGAGATGAGCGAGAGGCTTGACCGGAGAGATGAGCGAGAGGCTTGAGAGGAGAAAGACTCGCAGGGCAACTAGGGTTTCTGAAGTCAATTTTGTGACCTAAATTCAATTTGTGTATGGTCACAAAATTAATTTTGGTGTTTTTTTTTTAAAGGAAAAATCAATCTTGCCTTTTTAAATAAAGGAAAAATTAATTTTAAGTTTTGAAATTCTGAAAATTGTGACCAATTTTATAATGGTGTGAAAAGTGGTCATAAATTATGGCGGAATTTCACACCTCTTTACTTTTGGTCAGAAATTTCTCATTAACCTCTATCTATCACAAAATTGGTCACAAATTGTGACTACTCCTTGTAGGTTACAAAAAAGTGGTCACAAATTCCAATCTTTCTTGCAGTACTACAATAGAAACTATCATCTACATACATAAAATCATATATCATTGAAAGTCCTAACACCTACATATGGGCAAATTATAATTTGAGGCATGCAAAATGCCACTACAAAATATGGTCTTAATTGGCAACCATAATTTGTAGACAATTGTAGTAACTAATTTCTTTCCCCTTTCATCCTTAACTAGTGTGCATTTTGTGCTTTGCACAGGCATGTGTGAAATTTTAAAATCTTATCATTTTTCTTTAAAGAGCTTGTGGTCCTATCATTAATTATAATTGGAAGCACTAACTTGTTTAGCTAATTGGTACTAAAAAATATCTATATAAACTATTTTATTTTCTGACATGTTGTTTAGATTGACGACTAAGTTTTGAGTTGGACACTATTTTCAGCATAATAAGAGGACAACTTTGATATTGGATATTTTTAGGGGAAAAAAGGAACAAAAAGAGGGGGAAAAAGGGGGAAGTGGCTAGTGTCAAATGGTGTATATATATAACAAGTGTACATGTAACTTTGAAGCACGTAAATGCATTTATCATATGATAGGAAATTCAAAATTGAAGGTTTTATCGTTGAAGGATCGCATGTAATTTAATATCTATAATAATGTATCAATTTGTATTTAGTTGTTAAAAAGATATAATGATCATTTTGAAGATAAGGCAAGCTTAGGACTCAATTCCTAAATGCTACAATTTAGTTAGCGGTCCTTAAACATACATTTGTAAAATAAATATCATAATTAAATATAAGTGCCCAATGATCCTATTATATTTATAAAATAAACATCATTATTTAAATGTTCTTTTACTGAAAAAAGAAAAATATAAATATAAAGAACATCAAATCATGTACGGTAAATACTTTTACGTACTTCAAAGTTATATATACAAGCATTAAATATGTGTATCATTTGACACTATCCTATGCACCTTTTTTTCCCTGTTTTTTGAGTTGGGAAAAAAAATCTAATAGAAATTTTGTTATCTTGACTCTTTATACTTCTTCTTAGCAAGGAAAGCATTTTTTTTATTGTTGATGTATGTTTAATATAATGTGGCATGGGGGTTAGGGGGAAATCTATTCAAATTTGGATAGATTATAGATGTCTCCATTATCATGATTAAAATTATATTTTATATTTGTAATCTTCCTTTATTTTAAGTTCGTAACTATTAAAACAATTGAAGGAAGAAAATATCATTTAATATTGATACTTGAATGTACTTAATAAAATTAATGATGGTTGAATTCATTGAATAAAGAATAATCATAAATTAAGAACCAGTGGGAATTTGACACTTGTCAAAACGCTAACAACCCACTCAACCCATTCAATTTTATATTATGTATACTAGTGTTAAACCCATGCTTCGCATGGACTAGTGTAATTTTTTACTTTAACATATTTCTATCTAATAAGCCAATATGTCCGTAATAAATATATTATCAAGCAAAAGCCCTATTGTCATTCACCAAAATAAATTAACTATTTTGATAAATAATCTAAGAGCCCAAAATAATTTTAAGTCACAAATTGAAGGATATAAAGTTAATGTAGCCATTAATGCACCTTTATCCACGAATTATGAAATACAACTTTTAGATTTCATTATTGCCTTACTCTATCACTCTCTGACTACAACTATACAACCTTTCCTCTTCAAAGAAAAAAAGTTATTACAATTAATTAAGGTTAATATAATAAAATTAATCCATACATAATAAGTTAATTGAAGAAGCTTGGGTTACAAATATCCATTAGTGACAAAAGTTTGATTCAAAGAAAATTAAAATATGATTATTAATTAAATATACTTCCCTATGAAAATATGAAAAGTATCAAAGTGTTTAAAAATGGAGTGTTGATAGCCATTTTATATATTCTTAATTAATATTAAGACTACAACTAAAATCTAATTTTTATTAAGTTGGCGAACTAAAATATTTGTAAAATATATATTAATGAAACTATAATAAAATAATTTTACTTTAAATCATAACTTTTAAAAATCCTATTTCTAATATTATTGATCTATGATGTTATGATTATACTTATAGCATTAAAATTACGAATATAAAATTTACACAGGCTTAAAGCAGGTACTAACACTTAATTTTAAAAGAAGAAGAAAAGATAAAGCATAAAATTGAAAACTTAGTAACTTTTCCAATACAAAGAGAAACCTATGAGTTGAATACCTACATTAATTTGATCTAAATTCTAATAATACATCTCAATTAATGTCTAAAACTATTAATTTAGGAAAAAAAAAGAAAATAATATTTACATCCAACGAGTGATTATCAAGGTATAATCACTCAATTTTAAGTATAGTTATACCCATAGATATGATGATATATGATTTAACTGAAATTGAATACCTATTAGCCTATAAGAGATAAAGCTCCTCTATTGCAAATTTTCTCTATTAATAAGACTTAACATAAAATCTTATTTAACAGAAACAAATGCTAAATAATTTAAACCATATATTTTGTGTTGAAGCAAATATTGCTTTTCACATATATTTGTATGTTAATTGTTGAGATTTTAAAAATCATAGCCAACATAAAAAGGTCTCGGCAAATTGTGGACACCCTTCAAGACAACATTTTTCATCGAAGTGCTACTTTTAAAAAGCGTGGTTTAAAAATGTGTCAATAATTTAGGGATGCTCTTTTATATTACCCTCCATAATAAATGTCTTTGTAAAATGAGTGAACAAGTAAATATTGCGAATCAACTCTTTTTGTTGTGGAGAGTATACCTAATGTCTAGATAACAAAAGGAAGAAAAAAACAAAAGAAGAAAAAAAAAATACTATCATGTTTGCTAGTAGAATGCTAGGTGTGCTTGAGATTACCATGTATATAAAAATTGCTTGTGTTGTCCTAAGATCAGTACTGGTAGTAGATCCAACAAAATCTGATAAAAGTGTTATATAACTTATATGTGAGTGATGAAATCAAAGAAGATCAATGTGAAATTGATGTGTATTTGCTTTTCTGTCTCTCAACCCTATACAAGCATATAAATACAATTGTATAAACTCAAAACTGGCCACTTAAACCCTAACCCTAGCATGGGGTACAAGAAACATAAGATAAAATACATTAAATAAATATTTTTTATCTCTAATACTCCCTCTTAAGTTGGAGCATACGGATTGATAATGCCTAACTCACTAAATAAAAATTGGAATTGTTGCTTGCTAAACGCTTTAGTAAAAATATCTGCTAGTTGATACTTGGAAGGCAGATAACTTGCAACCAATTCTCCAAATACCATGCATTCACGAACAAAGTGACAATAAATTTCAATACTGTTTGTCCTCTCATGAAAAACTAGATTGCGAGCAATATGTAATGTTGCTTGATTATCACATTGTAACTGTATATGTCTTGTGAGAAACACATGCAAGAATGGAAGGAAGGATTGGATTCAGATTAATTCACTAGTGACAGTAGCCATGACTCTGTATTCTACTTCTAATAAGGACCTAGAAACCATATCTTACTTCTTGGTTTTCTATGATACACGAGATCCTCCTAGGGTGACGAAGTACCCAGTTAGAGATATACAAATGATAGGACATGCTCCCCAATATGAATCACAGAAAGCGTAAAGGTGAAGATCATAATTGCTTCGTAGAAGAATCCCTTGACTTGGATTTCCTTTTAGGTACTGCAAAACATGTTGTGTAGGTCCCAAATGCTCCTCCTTTAGTCCATGCATGAATTGAGATAAGATATCAACTGTACATCATAACTCTGGACGAGTAATGGTAAGATAGATCAACCTTCCTACAAGCCTTTTGGAGTGAGCAAGATCTTCCAAGTGCTTCCCAGTTGCTAGGGCAAGTTTATGATTTGCCTCCATAGGGAAGTTAATAGGTTTGGCTCCTAAAAGTCCACATCCATCAACAATTTCCGAAACATATTTCCTTTGAAATAGGAACAGTTCTTGAGAATTTCTAGCAACCTTGATGCCCAAAAAATATTTTAGTAGTCCCAAATCTTTGATATCGAAGTGACCATTGAGATATGCCTTAAATTGAGCACAAATATTGGGATCATTACCCTTGAGTATCAAGTCATCCACATAAATGAGCAAAGCCTTGAATTTGTATTCCTTTCTATATGTGAACAAGGAGTAATCAACTATAAGGCCTTACAAAGCCATACTCAAGCAACTTTGATGATAACTTACAAAACCATTGACGGTGTACTTGTCTAAATCGATGCAAGAATTTTTATAATATTTTGCATACCTCGTTTGGATTAGAAGCACAAAAACTAAGAGGCATCACCATGTATACTTCTTCATCCAAATCTCTATGAAGAAATGCATAATGCATGTCCTCTGATGTAATTGCTATCCTTTAGCTGCTACAATAGTAAGAAAACATCTAACACTGGTCATCTTTGCCATAGGCGCAAAGGTCTCATTGTAATAGAAGCTGTCAACTTGTTCATATCCCCTAATTACAAGCCTGGCCTTGTATCCTTCCACACTGGGCTTCTTTCTTTGAGGCAAATCTTCAATATTCCATGTCTTATTTAGTTCAAGTGCCTCAATCTCCTTTGACATTGCTTCTGTTCATTTTGGTCCTTTAACTACTTTGTGAAGAACCTGAGCTCCATAATTTTGGTAATAGATGCAAGATAACATTTACCTGCATTTGAAAATCTATTGCAAGTAACATAATTAGCTCTAGGATACGACTCACAGCATTAGTGGCCAGGCATTGTAGCAAATACAATCTTGAAGATGACTTGGGGTCTTCCTATTGCGCTTCTCTTGTCTAGGCTTGGTGTAACAGCCCACGACCACCCGCCATCGAGGTATTGTCCGCTTTAGGCAGGCGGGACACTACCACCATCCCTGCTCTCACGGTTTTGTCCTCAAAAGGCACCTCGATGGGTTGAGGTATCCCCACGCTTATAAGGCGTGGTTCGTTCTCCTCAACTGTCGATGTGGGATACCTTCATCCACCCCCCCTCTCGAGGGCCCAGTGTCCTCGCTGGCACATCGACACGGGTCCATGGCTCTGATACCATCTGTAACAGCCCACGACCACCCGCCATCGAGGTAGCGTCCCGCCTTACCATTGTAACATCCTATGACCACCCGCCATCGAGGTATTGTCCGCTTTGGGCAGGCGGGATGCTACCACCATCCCTGCCCTCACGGTTTTGTCCTCTTAGGGCAGGTGGGACGCTATCACCATCCCTGCCCTCACGGTTTTGTCCTCAAAAGGCACCTCGATGGGTTGAGGTATCCCCACGCTTATAAGGCGTGGTTCGTTCTCCTCAACTGTCGATGTGGGATACCTTCATCCACCCCCCCTCTCGAGGGCCCAGTGTCCTCGCTGGCACATCGACACGGGTCCATGGCTCTGATACCATCTGTAACAGCCCACGACCACCCGCCATCGAGGTAGCGTCCCGCCTTACCATTGTAACATCCTATGACCACCCGCCATCGAGGTATTGTCCGCTTTGGGCAGGCGGGATGCTACCACCATCCCTGCCCTCACGGTTTTGTCCTCTTAGGGCAGGTGGGACGCTATCACCATCCCTGCCCTCACGGTTTTGTCCTCAAAAGGCACCTCGATGGGTTGAGGTATCCCCACGCTTATAAGGCGTGGTTCGTTCTCCTCAATTGCCGATGTGGGATACCTTCATCCACCCCCCTCTCGGGGGCCCAGCGTCCTCACTGGCACACCGACACGGGTCCATGGCTCTGATATCACTGTAACAGCCCACGACCACCTGCCATCGAGGTATTGTCCGCTTTAGGCAGGGGGGACGCTACCACCATCCCTGCCCTCACGGTTTTGTCCTCAAAAGGCGCCTCGATGGGTTGAGGTATCCCCACGCTTATAAGGCGTGGTTCGTTCTCCTCAACTGCCGATGTGGGATACCTTCATCCACCCCTCTCTTGGGGGCCCAGTGTCCTCGCTGGCACACCGACATGGGTCCATGGCTCTGATACCATCTGTAACAACCCACGACCACCCGCCATTGAGGTAGCGTCCCGCTCTACCTCGATGGCGGGTGGTCGTGGGCTGTTACAGATGGTATCAGAGCCATGGACCCGTGTCGGTGTGCCAGCGAGGACTCTGGGCCCCCGAGAGGGGGGTGGATGAAGGTATCCCACATCGGCAGTTGAGGAGAACGAATCACGCCTTATAAGCGTGGGGATACCTCAACCCATCGAGGCGCCTTTTGAGGACAAAACCGTGAGGGCAGGGATGGTGGTAGCATCCCGCCTGCCCAAAGCGGACAATATCTCGATGGCGGGTGGTCGTGGGCTGTTACACTTGGGTTGGTGAGCTTGTAGATCATTTTTCTCATTTTCTGGCCCACTATCTTTTTTAACTGGTGATACTTGTGATGGCCTACTGAAATTCTCTGGCCCGTCTTGATTTGGACTGCTGGGCTCAATTCGATGTGGACCTCTGCTGTCCTCAAGCAACTGAGTTTATGAGCCTGGAAAATTGGATGACCCAATTTGTCGCTTCTGCCTATGTTCCCCACAGCGCTGGGCCTACTCTTCACACAAGCTTTCTGGTTCAGTTGTCTTAAAAATTTGGATTCCCTCAAAGTCCCAAATTTGGTCATTCTCCTTGTGCACACAATTATCACTTTCCTTTTGATCAATGAAGGGGAAACTTTCTTCATGAAAAATGAGATTCTTACTAAGAAACATCTCTCTACTCTCTACATCCTACACCTTCTATCCTTGTTTTTTTTCCCCAAATAGATAGCGAAGAAAGATACATTTTCTACTCCTTGGCCCAAATTTATCTTTTTGTCTTGCACTATTGTGTACATATCACGAGCACCCAAAAACATTAATATGCTTATATGTGGGCTTTTCTTTGAATAAGGTTTCATATGGGGTCTTGCCATGTAAGATAACTGAAGGTGTCCTATTGATTAAATAAGTTGTTGTTAGTACACACTCTCCCCAAAAATCAATAGGAAGATTAGCCTGAAAACGCAATGCTCTAGTAACATTCAAGAGATATCGATTTTTCCTTACAACCCTTCTATTTATTGTGGTGTATCTACACGACTAGTTTGATGGATAATCTCTTGCTCCACATAAAACTTTTTCATAGGCCCAGAGGTAAATCCACTACCGTTGTTGCTTCTTATGATTGTCACTTTAGTGCCAAATTATGTGTTGACCATAAAGCAAAAATCTTCCACAAGTAGGGAAGCCTCACTCTTTTCTTTCATTAGACACACCTAGACACCTCTACTAGCATCATCAATAGTACTTAAGAAATAATGTGCTCCATAAGTAGATTTAAGTCGATACGCAACCCATGTGTCAACATGAATAAGATCAAAACAATGGAAGGCTTTATTATTACTAATATGAAAAGGCATTCGAGTTTGCTTTGCATGTTAGCACACATCACACAGATTACTCTTACTCTTACTGCTAGATTCTATTTAAATGCTACTAGAAAGGTGAGATAATACTAGGCTTGAAGGGTGCCCCAATCTTTTGTGCCAAATATCATAGGTAGAGATATTGTTGACTTATACATTTGCTTCAGCTTCATCCTTGTAATAGTAAACCCCTCTTTTAGGCTCACCCACTCCAATTAGGCTTCTCGTAGAAAGGTCCTGTATCCTACATAACTTATTAGTGAATGTTACTTTGTAATATAGATGATCAATTAATCGAGCAATAGATATTAGGTTGTAATTCAAGTTTGGCACATAAAGAACATTACATAGAACGAGTTTAGAGGTTAATGTGACTATCCCTCCCTTGGTTGCCATAGTGTAAGACCCCTTAGGTAATTCCATAGGGGTAGGTTTCATATAATTAACTTCATCAACATAGCCCACATCATCAGTTATATGACAGGAGGCACTGCTATCGAGTAGCCATACTTTCTTACCTACAAGCCTCTCTTGATTTGGCTTTGGAGCTTCGAAGAGACTTAACATTCTTTGTGCTTGCTATGACGTGAACATAGCCGATGCAACGGGTTTAACTTCATAAGTACCCATAGCTCCTTCATGTTAGGTCACGACTGCGTTTGTAGCCTCTCTACCAGTGAACGCTCCACATCCTTTGCCTGCGTTCACACATCCACCTCCTTGCCTAGTTCGACCCCTGCTGCATCTAGACTACCCTCCACGGGTGCTCCAGCCTGGTGGGTATCCAACTATCTCAAAACAGTTTGTCTCCTCATGTCCGTACTTCCCGCAGTGCTTGTAAGTTGGATGCTCCCCCTGAGTTTGAACTTGCTTTCCTTGATAATTCATAGCAAAAGCAATTCATACTTATTGTCAAAATTAATCATCAGTTTTCTATGGTTTTCTTCTTGTGCACCATGCTAAAAATTTTATCCAAAGATAGATAAGGATCTAGGGCGAGTATTTGGCTTAGGATGTTCCACACATGTCATCATCAAGGCCCATTAGAAATTGATGAACTTTGTCCTTTTCTAACATATTTTGCTATCTTCTTGGCTGCATCACAAGTACAGGTGGGCATCTTGACATAATTTCCAGTTTGTTCTAAAGGCGCATGAGTTTTGAGAAGAATTCAACTACATCTTGATGTCCTTGCTTACAAGAGGCTATTTCAGCCTTTAACTAGTGTATTCTTGAAATGTTAGGCAACGAGTTGTTTCTTGATATTCTCCCAAAGTTTCTGGGCTAAATTAACATATGCAACGCTAGAGTATGGAAGTAGGTATTGTAACACATTGATACAATGAAAAGAAAAATCAATGTGAGTGTTATCCCACATTGATAAAATTAAAGGGTTCGAGTATGTATTTAAGCTTGTAATTTTTGGGTTGGAGCCTTATTTGAACTTATATCTTTGACTCGTTATTTGTGGTCCAATTCATATATAAAATTTAACATAGTATCAGAGAGTGTTGCTTGATCTTCATTTGCCACCGTCCCCATTCGATTAAAATTGTGTGCACGTGTTGGGCTTTTTAATAGCCACATGTGAGGGGCATGTTGGAGTATGAAAGTGGGTATTGTCCTACATCGATAAAATAAAAAAAATATAAAAGTACGTGTTGTCTCACATTGATAAAATTAAAGGATTTGAGCATGTATATAAGCTTGTGAGTTGCTCCATTCATTGCCAATTGATTTTGGATTGGAACCTTATTTGAACTTATATGTATGACTCCTTGTTTAAGGTTCCATTGATATGTAAATTTTAACAATGAACTGTATCACCATGTACATGGTGTAATAAAAATCATACAACAGATTGAATATTACATTGAGAATTGTAGTTTGAAACATTAATAAGAAATTTGAACTCTGTTGCTGCATTGTATCACATATGTGAGCCTCTTGCTGATTTAGTTTAACAGTCTTGTTCACTCTTGAGCTATGAGACTATTAATTAATTCAGTTTTGGTTGGTATCATGAAATTTTGGCGATTTGTAATAGTGTAACATATGTGTAACATGTTTTTGGTTAAAATCCTTGCAATTATTCTTTGTAATGTCTAACATTTATAATAAATATACACCCAGGTACCCAAGATCAGGTAGGCTCCTCATTCATAGTTTCAAAGCTATCTTGGAATTTTGGTTATCTGTGTTTCTTCTGCCTATGCATGCTAGTACGTAATTAAGACTCATTGTGATAGAATTTTATGGGGTGGAAATAATGAGGGAAGGAAGATGTCATTATTGAGTTGGTAGTATATGTTGATTATATTTGGTTTTGATGATAACAAATCCAAGCGTAAAAATTTGTCCAAGTAATGTTGCTCCAAACACGATCTCCAAACAGGCCTAACTGGTGTTTGTGATCTTTATTGTATTAACTGGTTTGCTACATGTGAGAACAAGTCTTCTAAACAGGTTTTACTTGGTGATTCCATATTAAGTCAAGAACACCATCTCGACAGTTGATTGTAAAGCGTGTTCCTGAACTCTAGCAATGCAAAGAACAACCCCAGCAAACAAGGTGGCCTTGGTGTTCACAGCAGCTCTACAAATCTCGGACAAGATGACTGGTTCAAAACAAGAAGTCTTGGGTATATAGGTTTTATTTAATTAGACTCTTGTTAATATGCCAATATTGAAAACATCATTTTAAACACCTCTTGAATCGGTATTTGCGCTAAAGTACTTCAGAACACCAGTTGCGAACAACCCTACAAACAGGGTGCCTAGGGTGTTTCTGAACTGCAGTGGCCATACCTGATTATTTTTGAAAATTCATTTTGGTTGGCCAAGATCTCCAGAATACTTTCTTTGAATTTCAAAATTGCTATTTTTCTGGAGAGGATAGTTCTTGAAAATATTATGGAGATTTGCGAAAATAGGTTTGGGAGATTTGCCAAATCAAAAGATTCCTATGACTATATTTTCGGATTTGGTAAAAGCTGAAAATCTCTTTAAACCTCTTCACGGCTATGGGAAGATAAGGGTTATCTTTTAAGATAACAAAATCCCTTATATTTTGGGATAAATTCATCATTAGCCGTTGGAGAATATATTTTGTTTGCAAATCATTTTCCATACTTAGCTGATTCTTTGGTTTTTGACCGTTGGACCTTGTGTTTAAAAACCGCAGCTTTTCTCTCCCATAGAGAAGCCAAGAAGCAGATAGAAAAAACTCAGACTGAAAAAGAGAAGCAACACAGCTTTCTGAAAAATCTAGAAAAAATCAGGAAACTCGGTTTTCACATTAAAATTCTTGAGCTTCATTCTGAAAAACAAAACCGTGACAAGCTGTGTTTGATTTGAGTTTTCAAACCTTTGGCATAATAGGATCTTCATTGTACCTTACATCTGCTTAGTGAGAAGCACCCCCTGTAAGGTGTTTGTAACCCTGATCTTGGATCAGAAAAGTGAGTGAGTCTGTCCTAGTCGTGTGGACTTGGACGTGTCTAATCTTGCGAAGGTTGGACGTGGTGTAACCTGTCTTTGGTAAGAAGGTTACGTGGTTGCAAGTTGTAACAAGGTGTGTTACATTTGTAACGTGTGAAGTCCGTTAGTGAAAGTGGTTAAATCCTACACGAAGTAGGTCGTGGTTTTTCACACCTCAGTTGGGCTAGAGGTGTTTTCCACGTAAAAATTGTGTGTGCTTTATTTTCCGCATTTATCTTGGTGATTTTCGCATCTGCAATATTTGAGAACACCCCGTGCAAACAAGCTATCAGGGTGTTTGTCATTTGAGAACAACCTCTGTGAGGGTGTTTGTTATTTACAACGCGAAAATCAGACACCACAATTCACCCCCCTCTTGTGGTTGTATACTCACGAACTCAACAAGTGGTATCAGAGCAGGTTCTCTTACAAAAGGTTAACACCTTGAGAGATTCTGAAGATGAGTACCCCACAAGGAATTCTTGAAGGCAATCCATTACTCGTCCACCCTATTTCAACGGCCAACATTATAGTTGGTGGAAGAATAGGATGGAGAACTATATTCAGGCAGAAGATTATGAATTATGGATGCTCATCAAGAACGGGCCCCTTGTTCCCACCAAGGTGCTTGAAGATGGTAAGAAGGTTCCCAAGGAATCCATAGAGTTTGATGCCGAGGACTACAAGAAAATGGAGAAAAATGCCAAGGCCAAAAGCTTCTATATTTTGGCCTAGGACCCGATAAATACACTCGCATCTCTGAGTGTGAATCAGCCCAAGCTATCTGGAATGCTCTGCAAGTTGCTCATGAAGGTACGAGTCAAGTTAAACAATCTAGAATTGAGCTACTTATGCGACAATATGAGTTGTTTGATATGGGTGATCATGAAACTGTGATGGACATGTATACACGGTTCACCCACATCACGAACGAGTTAAATTCCCTGGGAAGATCTTTCACCACTGAAGAGTTGGTGAGGAAAATCCTCAGAATTTTACCTCGCACGTGGGAGGCCAAAGTAACAGCCATCCAAGAGGCTAAAGACATGAACAGATCACCCTCAACGAGTTGATTGGTAATCTCCAGACCTATGAACTCCGAAAGAACTCACAGCAAAGAGAGGAGCAAAAGAAGGATCGTGGGCTTGCCTTGAAAGCACATGAGGACACTGACTCTGACCTTGAAGATGAAGAAATGGCCCTAATGTCCAGAAAATTCAAGAAATTCTTCAAAAAGGTCAAGGAAAACAACAAAAGAAAAGACTTCAGCAAGTCCAGAAACACCTCCAAAGAACAGCTCACAGGGTGTTTCAAGTGCGGCAAACCAGATCACTTAGTCAAAAATTGCCCTCTGCTTCGAGAAGATCAGACGCCCGAACACCCTCGAAAACAGGTTCGAAAACACCCTGTAAACAATCTGGGCAAGCGATTCTCGAAAGCTATGCTGGCTGCTTGGGGAGATTCCTCTGAGGATGAAGGAGAATCTGAAGCTGAAGAAGAGGTCGTAGCACTTATGGCACAAAGTGATTCAGATTCAGATGATGAATCAACAATCAGCCTCTCAGATCTCAAGAGCAAGGTACATGGTCTTAACAAAGCTACTTTAGAAGAACTTCTATATAATTTGATAGACACTTGTGCTGATCTAAAAAGAGAAGTTCGTGACCTAGAGCTTGAAAATGAAATTCTTAAAAATGAAAACCTCAGTTTACATGAGAATATTAACTTGCTCAAAGAAAACCTCTTTATAAAAAAAGGAGATTATTCTCGAATGGAGGAAAAACTCTTTGAGGTAGAAGGAATGGTTGAGTCATTGCTCAGGGAGAACAAAGGTTTGCATGCTGATATAGAAAAACTGGAAAACGAGCTTACCACAACCAAGTGCTGGAACGAGTCCTCACAAGCCCTTGATTAGTTAAACACTCACCACAGTCGAAACAAAAAGGGACTTGGGTATAAGCCTAAACGAACAGTCTACCCAATTCACAGAAAGTATGTGGGATTACTTGAAAACATTGTTTGCTTTCATTGTGGCAAAACGGGTCATTATAGATACACTTGCCCTTTAAGAAAACATGCCAATGAAAAGAATGAAAGGTATGTGAAACAAATCTGGATTAGAAAAGATGAGCTTTACATGTCTAAAAGAATGGGACCCAAGTGGATCTGGGTTCCCAAAACTAACCCGTGATTTGTTTTGCAGGATGAAGTGAGAGAGAACAACCTTACGAACAACCCCACTAACACCCTTGGAAACAGGCAGTTGTGGTTTGTTGATAGTGGGTGTTCACGGCACATGACTGGTGAAAGATCAAACTGTCTCTCACTTACAGCTCTAAATGGTGGGAGTGTAGCATTTGGAAACGGCAAGTTTGGGACAATTGTCGGTATAGGTAATATTGGTAAAACTCTCTCCCACTCAATTTGATAATGTGCACTTAGTTGATGGGTTAAAGCACAATTTGCTAAGTGTGTCCCAACTGTGTGACAAGAACAACCTAGTACTGTTTTCAAAAACACGTTGCTTGGTTGTGAATGACGACATAGGAGATGTTGTGTTGAGGGGGAAGCGATGTCAAAATGTTTATAAAGTTTGTATTTCCACTCTTCCCCAAAATAATCTGACTTGTTTAAATGCATTAAATGATGATATAATGCTATGGCACAAGAGACTAGGTCATGCAAGTTTATCCTTGTTAAACAAACTTGTTTCAAAAGACCCAGTTATTGGACTACCTTCCATCAAATTTAATGATCACAAGGTATGTGAAGCTTGTGCAAAAGGCAAACAAGTCAGATCTTCTTTTAAATCGAAAAAATGTGTAAGCACTACTCGACCTCTAGAATTATTACACATTGATTTGTGTGGTCCCATGAGGGTAACCAGTAGAGGTGGGAAAAAGTATGTGCTTGTTGTAGTGGATGATTACTCTCGATTTACTTGGACCTTGTTTTTGCATCCAAAGATGAAACCTTTGAGAATTTTATTGCCTTTCTCAAAAAGGTTGAAAAGAGAGTAGGACACTCTTTAATTAGCTTGAGATCTGATCATGGAACTGAGTTTGAAAATGCAAGTTTTATTAACTATTGTAATAAACATGGTGTTGATCATAACTTCTCAGCCCCAAGAACACCCCAACAAAATGGGGTGGTTGAGCGCAAAAATCGAACCCTGGAAGACATGACCAGAACAATGCTTATAGCTAGTGGTCTTCCTAGGTATTTCTGGGCAGAAGCATTGAACACCTCATGTTACATTATAAATAGATGCATGATCAGACCCATTTTGAACAAAACTCCTTATGAACTTTTCAAGGGCAGAAAACCCAAAATTACGCACCTAAGGACATTTGGTTGTTGGTGTTTTGTGCATAATAATGGGAAGGATGCCTTAGGAAAATTTGACCCTATGAGTGATGAGGCAATATTCCTTGGCTATTCTTCTCACAGCAAGGCATACAAAGTCTTTAACAAAAGAACCTTCTGTGTTGAGGAAAGTGTGCATGTGCTTTTTAATGAATCTAACGTGTTGAGTGAGAATGATGCACAGGAAGATAAACTTGAATTAGGTCTTGTTCGAAAAGAAGTGTTGCTCCAAGATAAACGAGGTAAGAACACCATGGAGAAAACAACTCCTGAAGGTGTTCCTCAGAACAGCAGGCAAGGTGAACACCAAACAGGAGAAAACACCGCTGAACCCTGTTTGGAACCGTGTTCTTCAGGAATAGACTTACAAACATGTGCAGAAACAGGCTCGGCAGATGATCGTAAGCATTATGTTACGACTAGAGTAGAGCATGGGTCTGTGGATCCTCTTACTCCACGACCATGGAAGCACCATAGTTCGCACCCTCTTGATCAAATCTTGTCAGATATTAATACTGGAGTGCAAACTAGATCTAAACTAAAGAATTTTTATGCTTTCTATGCTTTTCTTTCTAACATTGAGCAAAAAAGTGTGAATGAAGCTCTTGCAGATTCAAATTGGTTCACGGCTATGCAAGAAGAGCTTCATCAATTTGAGAGAAACAAAGTATGGCACCTTGTACCTAAACCTGCAGAGAGATCATTGGAACCAAGTGGGTGTTCCGAAACAAACTGGATGAGTCAGGAACAGTCACTAGGAACAAGGCACGGGTGGTTGTACAAGGATACAATCAAGAAGAAGGGATCGACTATGAAGAAACCTTTGCACCAGTTGCTAGAATTGAGGCTATTCGAATCTTAATAG
Organism: Carnegiea gigantea; assembly: GCA_029747015.1. Taxonomy (NCBI): domain Eukaryota; kingdom Viridiplantae; phylum Streptophyta; class Magnoliopsida; order Caryophyllales; family Cactaceae; genus Carnegiea; species Carnegiea gigantea. Next base: position 19,240 of record JAKOGI010001477.1, read on the forward strand.
CCTTTGCAGCTCATATGGAAATCAAGCTATATCAAATGGATGTTAAAAGTGCATTCCTAAACGGATACCTTAAAGAAGAGGTGTATGTCAAACAACCCCCTGGTTTTGAAAATGGTGATTTTCCAAATCATGTTTTTAAACTTGACAAGGCACTTTATGGTTTAAAACAAGCTCCAAGAGCTTGGTATGAACGGTTGTCAAGTTTTTACTTGAAAATGATTTTAGAAGAGGCAAGGTAGACAATACCTTGTTTCTAAAATCTAAGGGGGAACATTTTTTGATTGTCCAAATATATGTTGATGACATTATATTTGGTGCAACTCATCATGATTTATGCAATGAATTTTCAAATATGATGAGGAGTGAGTTTGAGATGAGCATGATGGGTGAGCTTAATTTTTTCTTAGGCTTACAAATCAAGCAAACTCCAAACGGCACCATGATCCATCAGCAAAAGTATATCAAGGAGTTACTTAAGCGTTTTGGGATGGAGTCAGCCAAACCCATAGACACTCCTATTTCTCCTTCAACCAAGTTGGTTATGGATGATGGGAGTCCCTCAGTTGAGGAGAAACTCTATAGGGGTATGATTGGGTCACTCTTATACCTAACCGCTAGTAGACCTGATATTGTTTTTAGTGTTGGTTTATATGCCCGTTTTCAGTCTAACCCTAAGGAAACTCATCTTAAGACTGTTAAACGGATACTAAGGTATTTGAAACATACACCCAATTTAGCTTTATGGTATCCTAAAGGTTGCAATTTTGATCTTGTTGGATATGCTGACGCTGACTATGCTGGATTCCTAGTTGATAGAAAGAGTACCTCAGGTATGGCTCACTTTCTTGGACCTTGTTTGGTATCTTGGGCTACCAAGAAGCAACATTCAGTTGCCATGTCCACAGCAGAAGCTGAATATGTTGCAGCAGCTTCATGTTGTGCTCAACTGTTGTGGATAAGGCAACAGCTTAAGGACTTTTGTGTTGACATTGGATGCATTCCTATTTTTTGTGATAACACAAGTGCAATTTACATTGCCAAAAATCCATGTCAACATAAAAGAACACAGCATATTGACATTCGACATCATTTCTTGAGAGATAATGTTGAAAAGGGTTTAATCTCTATGAATTTTTGCTCAACAGAAAATCAAATTGCTGATATATTCACTAAGGCACTCGCTAGAGATCATTTTGAAAGAAATAGACTGGAACTAGGGTTGGTGAGAACACCCTGAGATACCTGTTTCCAGAACATGAACTGGGTTTGGTAAGATCAACCTTTACACCCTGTTCTCTTCCCCTGTTTGCAAATTTTATTAATAACGGATGTGATTGCATACACCCGAATTGCGTGCATTTTTTTTGTCTCTTATCTACTTAGTACAGCATAAGGGGATGTACTGGAGCCGTCTTAATGCCATTCAGTCGAATCAGATCAGACGGCAAAGAACAGGCATAATACAGAGAACAGGTACGCCCCTTGGTTGCTCGGTGTGTTTTCTTTCCTTCCCAAGGCACCAGATGTTAATGCTCCTACCCGTTGCAAATCAAGAAATCTTCTCAAAGATTCGGCTGCTCTCTCTCTCTCTCTCTCTCTTTATATGCCCTGCTCTCAGTACTATCGTTCATCTCGCCCTCAAGCAAAAACCGAACATCCTGCAAACACCTTAAACCCTAATCTCTCTCTTCTAGCAACAATGGCTTCCAACAACTCTTCTCAATCAAAAGCCCTCGTTCTTGCAGCCTCAATCCCTGCTCCCCCTCGCCCAATTCTTTACAAGCCTTTCAAGTTCCTGAATCGCTTGTCCCTAAAATCAGTGGGAATGGGGATGGATGATATTCCCTTTGAATGTGGAAGGAAATTGGTGTTCCTCGTAGGGGCAATTGCTTGTCCCATTTTAGTTGAGTCAGAGGGAACAAAGTCGGGGTCTCAAGAACAATTCTTGGAAACCCCTGAAGAGTTTAATTTTGAGCCCTGTTCTTCTGGGTTGTTCTCTGACACCGCGACAGAAACAGGGGCTGCCTCTGTCAAAGGTGTGTTTGTGAAGGATCTGCATGTCGACTTCCAAGGGAAGTCGAATGAGTCGTCAGAGGAGAGTCTAGAGAAGAATTCTCTCCCTGAGTCTGAAATCTCCACTCCAGACTTTCAAACTGGAGAGAAAAGGAAGAGGGTGAAAATCGTGGCTAGGCGTAGCAGAACGCCAAGAACAAGGCCACAACCAAGGTCTCAACCCTCTCAAACTCCCTCTTCTCCTCAATCCTCTAAGCCCTCTCGAAAATCTGCAAGGCTAGCGTTTCAATCCTCTCATCGTCCCTCCAAACCCTCTGCTCCTATCATCGAGGAGATTTCTTCTTCTTCTGAAGGGTTCTCGAGTTCTGACTCTGAGAACACCGCCTTCAAACAGGGGACACCGGTGTTTTCCGAGTCCTCTGAAGAACAATCTCCTCCAAAACCAACCAATAAACCTGCTGTGAAGCCCTCTCCTACCGAAACACCCCTCAAGCGAAAGCCCAGAACAGCCCCCTACCAGAAACTACCACCTCTGTTCCTGTCCTTAAACGCCCAAAGCAGTTCACTCCCTCTCCTATGTCTGACAAACATGCGCAGTTGCTGAAGCGCAATGTCGTCAGGGGGAAGGTAGTGAATGTAAGCTTTTTCGAGGAACAGGGTCTGGGGGTGTTCTTGAACAAGCTTCGAGCCCAAGGCTGGCTTGAGTTGTTTGCAAACACCCAGCAAGGGTGTTCTGTGCCTGAGTTGGCTGAGTTCTATGCCAACTGCTCTGTCACAAATGGGGTGGTGACAAGTGCTGTCAATGAGTGTCATTTCTCCTTTGATGCAGCCACCCTTGGTGACATTCTGGGCATCCATTCTCGTGGATTTGCTGTGTATGTGAGGGAAGACAAAACTGCCCTGGAAACAGCCAGGCTCTTAGAGGTGCCCAAACGCCTTAGTCAAAAACAGGGCCTGAGAACACCCCTCTCGGTTAAGAAGGGTGAAATGACCTCCCTACACCAACTACTGTTTATGTTCACCATCAAGAACATAATGCCGCGAGGTCAAGGGCGAAACTCAGCAGATGCCTTCGATCAATGTCTGGTGGACCTACTGGATCGGGAGGAACCAGTAAACCTCCCTGCAATCATGATTCGCCACATAGAGCGAATTGCGAACACCACCCGGGCACATGATCTTGGCTATGGGTTTCTGTTGACAAGGGTGCTTGAGCACTTTGGGATAGTGCTCACACAAAGAGTGGCGGCCCAAATCATTGATGAGATTGGGATTGACACTCTGCTAGGGTGTGGCTATGAAATTGGCGAAGGGTCAGTCTCCAAACAGGGTCGTCGACCACCTCGACCACCTGTTTCTGGGCAACCTTCCGTCAAGGTTGAGGCTGTTCTTGAGGACAATGCTCGCCTCAAGGATGAGCTCTCAGCTGTCAAGGCTGCTCTTGCTGAGGAACGAGCTCTCTCGGCCAAACGCCATGAAGATTTGCTTGCACTTCTCTCCACTCTTGCCCCTAGCATCCCTCCTCTGCAAACGAAACCACCCCCTACTCCCTGATTCTCTAGGCTGTTCTCTTATTTCCTCTCATCTCAGTTTTTTGGCATTGTAATGTTTTAATGCAATATCCCTTTATTAATGCTACTTGCACCTTATGCTCTATATTGCTTTTCTTGCATTACTACTGTTGCTTATGCTTTTTAATGATGCCAAAAGGGGGAATAAGACCATATGGACAGATATGACCTAGCACCTAGAGGATCCCAGATATGACCTAGCACCTAGAGGATCCCTATCAGCAGATCCCTATCAGCATTAAACGAGAGGATCCCTATCAGCAGATCCCTATCAGCATTAAACGTTGTTAAGCGCGTTTAAATTTTGTCAATATGGTCACTTGGTTTGTCATCATCAAAAAGGGGGAATTTGTTGATAATATTTAGTTTTGATGATAACAAATCCAAGTGTAAAAATTTGTCCAAGTAATGTTGCTCCGAACACGATCTCCAAACAGGTCTAACTGGTGTTTGTGATCTTTATTGTATTAACTGGTTTGCTACATGTGAGAACAAGTCTTCTAGACAGGTTTTACTTGGTGATTCCATATTAAGTCAAGAACACCATCTCGACAGTTGATTGTAAAGCGTGTTCCTGAACTCTAGCAATGCAAAGAACAACCCCAGCAAACAAGGTGGCCTTGGTGTTCACAGCAGCTCTACAAATCTCGGACAAGATGACTGGTTCAAAATAAGAAGTCTTGGGTATATAGGTTTTATTTAATTAGACTCTTGTTAATATGCCAATATTGAAAACATCATTTTAAACATCTCTTGAATCGGTATTTGCGCTAAAGTACTTCAGAACACCAGTTGCGAACAACCCTGCAAACAGGGTGCCTAGGGTGTTTCTGAACTGCAGTGGCCATACCCGATTATTTTTGAAAATTCATTTTGGTTGGCCAAGATCTCCAGAATACTTTCTTTGAATTTCAAAATTGCTATTTTTCTGGAGAGGATAGTTCTTGAAAATATTATGGAGATTTGCGAAAATAGGTTTGGGAGATTTGCCAAATCAAAAGATTCCTATGACTATATTTTCGGATTTGGCAAAAGCTGAAAATCTCTTTAAACCTCTTCACGGCTATGGGAAGATAAGGGTTATCTTTTAAGATAACAAAATCCCTTATATTTTGGGATAAATTCATCATTAGCCGTTGGAGAATATATTTTGTTTGCAAATCATTTTCCATACTTAGCTGATTCTTTGGTTTTTGACCGTTGGACCTTGTGTTTAAAAACCGCAGCTTTTCTCTCCCATATAGAAGCCAAGAAGCAGATAGAAAAAACTCAGACTGAAAAAGAGAAGCAACACAGCTTTCTGAAAAATCTGGAAAAAATCAGGAAACTCGGTTTTCACATTAAAATTCTTGAGCTTCATTCTGAAAAGCAAAACCGTGACAAGTTGTGTTTGATTTGAGCTTTCAAAACTTTGGCATAATAGGATCTTCATTGTACCTTACATCTGCTTAGTGAGAAGCACCCCCTGTAAGGTGTTTGTAACCCTGATCTTAGATCAGAAAAGTGAGTGAGTGTGTCCTAGTCGTGTGGACTTGGACGTGTCTAATCTTGCGAAGGTTGGACGTGGTGTAACCTGTCTTTGGGAAGAAGGTTACGTGGTTGCAAGTTGTAACAAGGTGTGTTACATTTGTAACGTGTGAAGCCCGTTAGTGAAAGTGGTTAAATCCTACACGAGGTAGGTCGTGGTTTTTCACACCTCAGTTGGGCTAGAGGTGTTTTCCACGTAAAAATTGTGTGTGCTTTATTTTCCGCATTTATCTTGGTGATTTTCGCATCTGCAATATTTGAGAACACCCCGTGCAAACAAGCTATCAAGGTGTTTGTCATTTGAGAACAACCTCTGTGAGGGTATTTGTTATTTACAACGCGAAAACCAGACACCACAATTCACCCCCCTCTTGTGGTTGTATACTCACGAACTCAACAGTATATTTGTTAGAATTATAATGGTGATGGTCTAAATTTTAATACTTGAAATAATGCTAATTATTCTTGGAGCACTTGGAAAGTTTGTTGTAGGAATTTACATTATCTAACTAGGCTGGAGTTTATTTGTTGAAGGATTAGAATATTAATTTGGGATGAAGATGCTTGGAGAAGGAGGATGCATTGTTGTTAAGCTAAGACCCTGTTCAAACCTAGGAAAATTAGGTAGAAAGAAATTCAAAGGAAAAAAAATGAAGAGGAAAAAAGTTAGGAGAAACTTTTTTTTTCCTCTTGTTTGGAGTTAGGAAAGAAAAATACAAGGAAAAATATAAAAGGTAAAAAAAATAAAAAATAAAAAGAAGAACCAAAAACATTAAAAAGCGAATTAAAAAATTTAGATATTCATATGTTTCTCTCTTCACCTCAACCTCCACCCCCTTCTCATTCACTGCCTCAATCAACAGTGAACACATCTCATCTATCTTTCATCATTATTGTTGACCCAGCATAGTTACTTTTCTTCAATTTTTCTACTATCAAAATCTCCTAATTTTTTTGTTGTACATGTAGTATTAATCCCAAACTCATCAAATTCATAAATTGATCATGATTTGTTACCTTCCTAGGAACCCAGAATTGACCTACAATTCCAAATTAGGGTTTTTTATGATCTCCATTGAAATAGAGGAATAAGATGCATTACATATGACATTGGCCTTGTCAAATTGGCAGGAAATGGTGAAGGCAAGGACACAAAGAGAGAGTGGGGGAAGATGAAGAGAGAGAATTAGGACATTAAGGGCCTTGGAGCTATGTGAGAAAAATGAACAATGTAAAGAACAAGTAAAGAGTCGAAGGGTCGGGGTGTTAACGAATCCATTTTCCAAGAACTTTCATCACGTTTTTGGTAGGAAAATTTTGTAACTGGTGTTTATTCATTTTTCCACCCCACTTTCCTCCTCATTTTTTTTCTTGACCATTTTCTTCAAGCCAAACATGAGAAAATATCTTATATTATAAGTGTAAAAACATTAAAAGGGTTGAGAGGCAAGAAAATTCCCATTCCAAACAGTTATGGAAAAAAATTTAACTTTGATTTTAAAAACTCTCCCTCTATTTGATTGAGTTTAATTAGAACTTAAACTCTAATTTCAGATAAAGCTACCTATAATCCCCCCCCAATCTCGCACTCTCCCTCAAACACCGACTAACTTAACCATTGATTAAAGCCAAAAAAAAATCCCAAAAAAAATACCCTAACATTTCCCCTTATCTCTATACTCCTTATGCCAACATCAGTTAATTACCATCTCTCCCTTCACATTAGAAATTGCTCTTGCCATGTATTTATCGCTCTTTGATAATTTTTTAAAACGAATTAGATATCTAACAAAATTACATTATTTATCAATAGAAAAAAACAAAAATCAATTGTAACTTCCACAAAATACTTGCTTCACACATCGTTGTCCAACACATCTCTCCCACAATTAGCAACCAACCATCTCATGTTTCTCCAAGTAAACTGCTCATATACCCCTTCATTTTCAATTAAAAAATGGGGTGAATTTTGCTTGGGTTTGGGTATTGCTCCAATCCATGTGTAATACATCTTTTCTCTGCATTGTTTTTCAACAATGGGCATCAACCCATTTACCTTGCTGTTTAGTCTTAGTTTGGTGAGCACTCTGCTCATGTAATTTATTTTTTGGGCGTTAGTGCAAATGAGAGCGGGAAATATTGTTCAAAGGACAAGTTAGTTACCCTATTCGATTGATTAGTTTTAGCAGGGATTTGCATCATCTACTGACTTGACATAGGTGGTTGTTTGACAGGGTAATGCACTTTAATTGGACTAGGTCATGTATACCAGGTTTGTCACCCATTTGTTGAATCTTTTGTCAAACGGGTTATAATGTTCTCAATATTCATTGTGGGAGACTATTGCCTATGTGTTCAAGCACAATAAACTTCACCTTGCTTATTGCCTCCCCCTCCCTATGTTCTAAAAGCACAACACACTAAACATGGAAGAAGGGGAGCTTCAATTCAGATTAGCTTATGCACATCATAGTTCATCATATATGGCATTAAGAGCTATTAGATCTTGGTGACTATTATGTCACATTAATAAAGCAAAGGCAGGCTAGAAAGATGTGGTAAGGTTCACCATATAATTTTGTTTTTCTTTATTCATTGTCTCCCCTCCCTTCAAATATAGGATTTATTGTTTCCTAGGTTTTGTTGATCTTTGACTTCATGTGTATGTTGTCCTTTGCCAGAGTCATGTAGGTTTAATGAGTGGGTCGATCTTGAATACTTGATACTGATTCAATAGAAAACAATTGGAGTGTAAGGTAATGCCCATATATTCAATTTGTTATATTACTTTGTGTAGAGAATATATGAGTAATTTCTTATTGTTTGAATTAATCCATCCCTTTGAGTTACCTATTTTTCTTTGTGGAAGTATTGTTTCTACTAGTGTCGAGGTTTTTAGTGCCTTCCCTCCCTCCCTAAACCCCCCCCCAATTCTTTTGGTTTAAATTCCTTCTTCACCTATATAGTTGAGTCATGAAATACTGTTTAATGAGTAGATGGGATGTTTAATGCATGAATGGGCACAATCTGGATACACTTTTGCAATAAGTTGGGTTTCATGTTTGATTGTTCAACCATTAATTTTGATTTTTTTGTGAGTTTGGTTGCATTTCGAAGGGGGAAGAGGTTGCTAAGTGTTTGCCTACTTATATTAATTCTGAGCATATATCTCTATTGTGAGTAACTATTTAGTAGCTCATGAAGTTTTGATGTGCATTGTCGAAGTTTTCTTAGTAATCTTTCGAATTTTCAAATTATTATGTTGGGGTATTGTTAACAGGCTTTAATTTCATTTTATTTGTTTAAAAGTTTATTTTTTGTGCCATTGTAAGGCATTGGATTTTTTTTTTGATGCAAGACCCCCATTCTCTCAATTTTGTTTTCAGGTTTTTTTTTTTCTTTCTCAATTTAGAGTCCCTCTATCTCCCTCTATGCAAACAACTGTTTTACTCCTTTCTAAAAGGCGAAACATCTTTACTACTTTGTTTGCCCTGCCCAATTGTTTATTCTTTGAGGATGAGATTTAGGGCGTGTTCGGCGACAGTGTTTTGGGTAGCGTTTGGCGTTTTGACTAGGTCAATATACTCATCACGTAATTTTTAGTGTTCGATAACGTAGTATTTTGACTAGCATTTCAAATAGCGTCTAGCATTTTAAGTAGCGTTTTTGAAAAGCTAATAGTATTAACGTTTTACATTCAAAAGTAACGTTTCATATTTTTTTACCAAAAGATACCCTTTGGAAATTTTATCTTTGGAAATTATATATATTCTTTTATATCAATTTACATTAATCAACTAATCTAACAGCTAAATTTACCGAACACATTTTATTCAATTGCTCTTCTAAATAGCTATCCGCTAGTAGCTAAATTAGAAACGCTATCCGCTACCTGAACAGCTATCCGCTACTTAAACTGCTATTCGCTACTTGAACCGCTAATTTTGCCGAACAGGGCCTTAGGGAATAGGAATTAAATAGTTACATGACATATGAGTGGACTTTGTTTATGTGTCAAACAACTATGTTTAATAATTGATTGACTATATAACATTATACGTTTTCTTTATAATTGTTAATGTCCTCCTAATTTCTTTTCTTCGTTTACATGGTCCTTCTCCTAAACTATGAAACCTTTCAGTTTTCTAATTTTTCCCCAAATTTCTAGGTACTTTGATTTTCATGCTTCAGTTCTTAATACAACATACTGACATACACAATTGTTTGATTTTTGGAGGTTAAGATTCAAAAGGTATCACTTCAATTGTGGACGAATCAATTTGGTATTGATATTGATTACAAATGTTTTCCCGATCTCACTTGCTTTTTTACTATACATTTGCCTCTCTTTTTTACTAAAATTTGTATCCGTTTTGGTCATTCTTTACTTTATTTTTAACTTTTTAGAATTGCTGTAGTTAAATTTACAACACTTATGGATTGAAGAGAGGGGAGGGGAGGGGAGAGGAATGAAGACTAATTAACTTTCATTCCCCTTGTTCGGAAATATTAAATGAGGGGGAGGGAATGGGAACAGAGGAGAGCATTTCACCCCATTCCCCATATTTTATTCATGCTCAAAAGTGGGGGAGAGGAGAGGAAGGGAGGATTTTTAATAGTTGTCCCCCCTTTCCCTCCATTCCCTCTCACAACAAATCTAAATAAGGTGAGTATAAGTCACCTCCCTTTCCTTCCCTTGGCCTCCATTATCTTCCCCTCTCTTCCCCTCTTTTCCCCATCTCTACCTCAATCCAAATAGTGTGTTAAGAAAGGCCGCATGTTAGTCATACTTTGAACTTTGTAAAGCCAAGAACACCGATCTTGAACTTGCGCGCAAGGAAGAAGTTTCTTGCTGCTTGATTGGCTCTGTGTAGTTAATATATGTTTTCACCTTTATCAGAATTGACATTTTGATCTTACAAAGTGGTGAGCGTGTCATGTATCTTGCCATAGACTAAGTATCCAATTACGTTTTGCACTTATTAGTTTGTATTTTATTTATATTTTTTGGGGAGAAAAATCGGAAATCACCTTTCATTAATTCATAGTCATATGTAAAAACAATATGCTAATTATATTAGGGGGACAAGACAAGTCCCATCTACAAATATCAAACAAGCAAGGCACCATCTGGCTAAACAATGTTCACCTTCGTTTTCAATTCTGTGAACCTAGCGGGTATCCTTCCCTTCTAGAATAATTTTTTTTTAAATTGAAAATGTTCCATGCGAAGCATGGATCCATACTAATATTTTAAAAGGGAGACTCAATTAAACTATGCTTAATAATGTAAATGTTGCAAAAATAACTCAGCTCCTCAAAACTCGCAGCCATTTTCATAGCTATTACAACCAGTAACTTTGATTATTTGACATTAAAAAACAAGCCAAATACGGAAATTTAAGTATCTAATTGAATAGAACTAATCAATACTCTATTAAACAGAAGAAATTCTAAGAAAGTGTGCGATATAAATTTCATTTATCACAATAAATGATTATTCATTGCATCATGCATAAATCCTAATTATGCATACAACAATAAATTAAATAACGAAAATAACATAACATAAATTATAATAGAATTTGAATGAATTCAAGGGCTCCTTGTTTAGTCTTGCAGGGGTTTGCAGCCGTCATAGCACGGGCAATTCACACACAAACATTTCTCACAACATGCGGTGCATTTGTCCGCGCATGGTTTAACGGGTTTAGACTTCAGGCATTGGTAAGCGCAGGTCATTGGACAAGCTGCAAAATCATCATTGATCGCCCCAAAAAAAAAAAAAAAGAACCCTCAAAAAAATTAATGAATCGAAACATTTTTTATAAAGGTTTTAATTTGGCGATATAGTAACTAGGAACTAGGGATGCATGTCATGTACCTGCTTTCGGCACTGGTTCAGCCTGTTTATGACCAATAGCCCAAAAAAAAAAAAGAACTTATTAGAATGATATAAAATTTCTGCATGAAATTAATCTACTAAAAAATCTCAGTGAATTCACGTTACGGGTTCGAAATTTGAACAAGTTTACATGCTCGAAATATATCTTGAAATTCAAACATGTAGTAAACGAATTAAATCAATGATTTAATTGCTATAGACTAAGGATTAAAATAGTTTTCGGGGATACTAAAGTTTGAAATAGTAAATAAATTATAGACCGAAATAATATCCTCGCATGTCGATAATGAATATTTTGGGGGGGGGGTTACCATCGAATCTTGGATCATTAGCATGGAGACGAGCAAGAGGAAGACGAAGAATAGACCAGTCTTGGAAGCCATGCTGCAATTAGATGTATATAGATTATGAATTATAATTCATGTTTCATAACACCATTTAGGGTCTCTTATATAGGTGTGATAATCAACCTTAATTTGGATATGAATCGCCTGTGATTTATTGCCAACTTAACAGTATCACGGGTACTATACCGTACGTACATCTATGCATGCACACGGTCAATATTTTTTTTGAGTCGTTTGAATGATCCCCATAATTTTCACGTTCAGTGAATCAACCAATTCAAATTAAGGGGAGTATTTAATTGCTAACATGGTAAGATATCAAATAACACGGCCCCTACAAAATAATGGAAAGTATACAGTGTATACAAAAGCTGCAATAATGTGCATGTCTTATCATATAGTATCATCATGTCGCATGTGTGTAGACCTAGCAAAAACTGAACCGCGCAAAAACCATTCAAAAATTTTGGATTTTGAACACGAATTTCTTGATCGAAATAAACCGAATCCAAAAGGCCTACAAATTCTTGGGTTAAAATCGACCCGAACCTAGACCGCCCATTTGATCTGAATATTATATCCTTATTTTTTACTTTTTATAAATTTTTTTCCTCTTAATAATAATGGCTATTCGTTATATCAAATCTATTAGAGAGAATTTTATAAATATCATTCTTTAACAAATTAAACAATAGTATCATTTGTTTACCAATTACGTTCTCATAAAATAATATCGCACATAATTTAAATGGACAACTTTAAAAAATAGTTATAAAATAGTGTGAAACTACTATCTAGTCTTTAGAAAATTAATTTGAAATAAGACAAACACTAAGAATTGAGCAAGTCATATTGTTATATTTTTAGTGAAATGAATATGTCTAATCTTATTTTAAATAATATTACCATGTAATAATCTACTTTTTTGATGTTATAAATAAAAGATAATTGTAATATTCTTGCACTTTTCTAATTTCCTTTTATTTGGTTTCCATTATAATTTGTTTTGAATTATGATGCTAGCGGTGGCCAATGGTTCAGACGTGTTCATGTTAGATTGATCCATTAATAGAGTGTACCTAATTGGAAATGGTAGGTTCGTTAAGAAATTATAAAATTACTAAACAAGTTATTAATGACGAAAAATATGCCAAGAAGGACAAGTTGTTCATCGCGAGATCGATAAGTTATAGTTAAAAAATTAAAATTAACAGTCACTAACAATGCATTTGTTTCGTTAAGACATACCACTAGTATAAATCTGAAGGCACTCTATATGCATACGTACAGATAATAGTCATGACTTAACAAATTTTGCGAGGAATTTCAAATTATTAGGCAAGATTAGCAACGCATTTAACGCTTGAAAAGTCCATTTCAAATCAATACTACTCCTAGATGGTTCACGAGACAATTTAACATATTAAAAACTAAATGCATGACGTAAATAAGAGAACTAGGGTAGAACAGCAGATGTGTGCATTAGAATCAAAAGGCTCAGATTCAGACAAGGTTGCAAAATGAAGATGCAGGGCTTGCAAGATTCAACTTCATTTCCAAGGTACAGGTCAAATGTGAAATCATTTCTTGACAAATTAAAAAATTAAAAATGAAAATAACTAAGACTCCCCCCCCCCCCCCCCAAACCAAAAAATGAATGACTACCAGAAGCAAACATTTTAATCCATGGAAGTTCTTCATAAGCTGAACTACGGAAAAAGTGACATCATTGTCCATTCAAGTTTGCATGTTAAAGAACCAAGTGCCCATCTGAATTACACTCATTCTGTCATTCATATGGCAATCCTAACTTAAACTAAATCTACATAAGTTACTTTCTAGACATCACCTTCTAACAAAATACATAAAGCCCTTTTTGGTCCACTAAGGTTTGATGCTATGATTTTCTGGACCTGCTTTTTTTGATAAATATTTTTCAGACTACATTGGTTTAGATAATTATTTTGGGGTACAATCATTTGGGTTATCTGATTTTCAAGTGATAATATATATTTTTTTGATCCAAAATTTTTTGAAATTTATGAAATGGCCCAAAATGAGGTACTAGTTCTAAGTTTGTTGTTTTCTTACATCTTTTAGGAAATATGATTATCTTTAGTGCTTTTACTTCTTATAATGACCTTACTGGTACTAGTTGTTATAATCTACTACTTAATTCATAAATAGTAGATTTTCTATGATTATAGACTCACAATGCTTAGGACAATAGTAAAACTTAGTTAGAGAGCTCTCACTGTTACTTGAATTTAGTAGATGTTGGATTTGAGTAGACCTGGCAAAATTAACCTGAGACCTGAACGACCCGAAACCATATCCAACCCTACATCCGAAATAGGTTCACCTGAAAGTGGACTCGAAACTCAAATTGACCCAACCCGAATCATACCCGACCGAAATTTTTCTGCAAAGTTGCTTATTTTTGCATGACAAGCATATTGAACCAAAAGTCGGTTATATTGAAGGACGTTAGGTACTACTTTAACGTAAGATAATTAATATTTGGTTGGTTTGTTTTTTGACTTGAAAAAAATGCATTGCCCCCGATGTATAGTTATTGTACCTTTTGAGTAGTAATAACAGTAAGGAAAACTGACGCCAATAATCTAAACTATCGGGGGGTATTCACATAAATAATCTGACCTCAAAAAATTACAGTCGATAATCTAATCTTTGACCCTACATCAGGGCACAATCGAGTCAAGCTTGCCCAAACTCATTGCTAGTATACTTTCAAAAAAATAGTATCGAAGATCAAACTGTTCGCTGTAATTTTCTCACGTCAAATTATTCGCATTGTCCAATAGTTCAAATTATTGTTGTCAATTTTCCCTAATAATAATGTCATTTGGGATTTAAGCATTAAGACAAACTCAACAATTTAATTAGCTGGATAAATAGAGTGATTAACAAATGGATAAAAGTGTAGAAAACCCCTGTGCTGTATTTTATTTTTATCATAGTTGTAATTGACCATTCATTGCTTGATACAGCAATGTTCATAGATCAACAACTTTATACAATGGCTAACAAAAATAACGCACGTCACAACCTAAATTTTGATAGAATTTCAATAAAATCGGGGGCTCATGGGCGGATTTGTATTTCTTGGATGGTTTTGCAGCTATCGAAGCAAGGGCAGTCCACACACAAACATTTCTCACAACACGTTCTGCACTTCTCCAGGCATGGAATAGGCGGAGGACTTTTCAAGCATCGATATGTGCATGTCGATGCACATTCTGCAAATTTATTATCAAACCCAAAAAAAAAAAAAATGTTAGATGAAAATTAAACTTATTGACCCTATTATTTGAACATTATTTTACCGAGAGACGCTTTAATTTGAAGAACATGGTAACTAATTGGGAACTTGGAAGGCATGTAACGCACCTTGTTTCCCTACTGAACCTTCTGTACTGACTGCCTGTTTTTGTGACCAAGAACCAGGGTGTAAAAAAAAAAAAGTTAGAATTATTGTAGCAAGTTATGTTATGTATCAAATTGTGTTTATTAAGCATAAAATTAATTTATATAAAAATTTGTTTAAATGATATTAGGGTCCGAACATGTTTCAAGATATCCAAAAATGTTTTTGAAATTTGAATACAGAATAAAATTTAGCTGAAATAAGTTTCAAAATAAGTACTTGCTTGTCATCATAGGCCCATACTAAAACTTGAAATAATAAATGCATAGAATGAAACGCAATTCTCATGGGCAGGTTATGAATTCAAAACGGTGGTACGTGGCTAAATTCTTAGAATGACTATTTTTGACGGCTTTGAATCCTCTACACTTGAAGCAGACACTGTAACCCAACAATCCGTCCATCCAGCGGTTGAAACTTCAGAGTTGTTTAAAAAGTTACTAATTGTAATAACATAAGTTTACCACTACAAATCAAAATTAAAAAAAAAAAGCCCAAAAACCCTTAACGATTTATGAAATATCCGACGAAATTGTAGCCTTGCCTCCAACCATCCAAACCCAATTTTAAAAGTTATGAACATGTGCATTTATCTAATTAAGCAATGCGTTATTCAATGTAAAATAAAAAACAAAATTTGAAAATCTCACCAATGATATTTGCACCATTAGCAATGACGAAAGAACAAACAAGAGAAATAGGGTGGATGTGCTTCTCAAAGCCATATTTGAATGTATCTATGAACAGAATTTCGATTGATAATTCAGGTTTCATAATCCTATTTGGTGTATGTTAAATAGGTGTGGCATTTAACCTTTACTTGGATATGTGTATTACCTATGATTCGTTACCAATTATTGTATAACGCATTGCTTATTTTACTAGCTAGTACAATGTATATGTATGCATTTTTTAAAATTTTTTATTCAATAAATAAATTGATTGTTCGA
>JAKOGI010001477.1:42500-155000 GCA_029747015.1 Carnegiea gigantea
CACACGGCGGATTTCATCATGTGGAAATGTGGAGGGAACTACAGAGGCCAACTGACAGATAATACAATGGTACACAGAGAAGAGGGAGAGGGAGAGGGAGAGGTCGAGATGTATAGAGGATCTGGCGAGGAGAGGATTTGAGAGAGAACAAAGATCTGGAGAGGACTGAGGAGAGGGTTAGAGGGCGAAGGATCCAGAGAGAAGAGGGAGAGGGTGAGGGAGATGAGAAAGGCAGTCGAAGGATCCAGAGAGAGAAGGAGAGAGGGAGGGATATGAGAGATATATCATATTAATATATCAGACAAACAAATAGAGAGAATCCAAAGAAGGAGATAATCAGACAAATTATCTGCCTTGAGACACAAAAATCTTACCTCGGAAATTTAACTTTTAAAAACACTTAAATTCACCAAAGGCAACAAATCTTTACATAATAAATCATAACCATTAATATAAGATATATATACAATAAAAATAATAGGAAAAATTTTATTACAAAAATGTTACATTAATTATCCCTTTCTTTTAAAATCTAACTAAATTAAACGCATACGTTACCTAGATTTTAAAATTTAATAGGATATTATAGATGATAAAAGAAAATCAAAAACTTTGTTACACAACAATTTAAATTTATTTTGATTACACTTTCTTTTTGAATGTAACTCATTTGCATCAATCATTTACATTGGTTTTAAAATTTAACAGAGTATTACATACTATATAACAAAATCACTAATAAGTTTGTGTCTCCTATATGTCGCTTCAATTGCTAGAATTGTTGAAATGAGTTTTGCTGTTATTCTCCACCATTTATATCATCCAAAATATATATATATATATATATATATATATATATATATATATATATGTATGTATGTATGTATGTATATGTATGTATCTATATACTATATACTATATTATTTACATATTCTCTGTGTGTATTGTGTGTCTATATATATACATATATACATACGTACAAATGACCGAAATATATAATATGGATATATATGTATGTACATATGTGTGTGTGTGTGTATGTGTGTGTGTGTGTATGTATGTATGTATGTTGTATTATGTATGTATGTAATATATATATATATATATATATATATATATATATTTATATTTATATTTTATATATATATATATATATATATATATATATATATATATATATATATATATATACATATTTATTTATATTATTATATATATATATATTATATATACATACATACATATACATATATATACAGATACGTACATATTATAATATATATCTATATATATATATATATATCCTATGGTATCAGATTATGTATAGTATATATATACATAATGTATATATATATCTATATACATATATATAGTAGTATATATGTATATAATTATATATATTATATATATATATATATGTATATATATAATATATAAATATATAAAAATATATATACATATACATATATATATGTATATATAATATATATACATATATATAATTATATATATATATATATATAGATATATATATATATATATATATATATATATATATATATATATCATATATAATATATATATATATATATATATATATATATATATATATATATATATATATATATATATACATATATAATATATATATATATATATATATATATATATATATATATATATATATATATATATATATATGTATATGTATGTATATAGATCTATATATGTGTGTGTATATGCATATGTACATGTATCTGTATATATGCATATGTATTTGCTTACGTATATGCATATGTATATGTATCTGTATGCAATGCTTATAAATCCATACACATATTCGAACTTTTTCTATATGATACAAAGAAATGAAGGAAGGATTTACCTATATGTTGGCATGGTTTCCTTAAAAAAGAATGGATCCATCATCGTCATTTTCAACCACGCGATGAAAATTGCAACAAAAAAATGCCAGATTGAACGCTAGGCGGCGATGATCGTTCAAGCGTCAGCATATTGAACGATATGACGTGGTAGCACACCGTAGTCGCTTGCTTGCGAGGGAGGTGCGCCAAGTGAGGTCGACGTTGATGCGTTTGGAACACATGGAATCAATGCATCTTGAATAGCCGGGTCATCAACAAAATCCCGTCTCAATTCATAACATGCCCACCCTTGGTAATGTTGGCTCTGACTTATCTAATATCGTGCCCTTCCTGAGGCGCTAATCATTACCATACACTTAATACCTCATTCTCACTATATAAAGATTTATTCCCAACATCAGATGAACGAGGTGATCATGATGAAACTCTCCGATCCAACATTGCTCATTCTATAAGACCTATGCCCACAGAACACGTAACTATCTCATCCACCATAACGGGTAATCTCATGAAACTATCTTACGTTTATGTACCTCAGCCTCACATAAGTTACATACTGACCCTGCTAATGCCATTGCAGAACGGACACGTCCCCGTCTGAGACAGTCATTCTCAATTCAATGGGACTTTGGAATGCGAATGGCTACATGTCCAAATTGCAGAGCTATTATGTGGATTGAGGAAAGGATTAGAAATAGTAGCATCACAAATTCCAGGTTCAATTTATGTTGTCAAAATGGACAAGTTAGTCTGCCCTTACTTCCACCAACACCTCAATTCCTTGAATCATTATTGCCAAACCGACATTTCCTTGACAATATTAGACTCTATAACTCCGTGTTCTCATTTACTTCCATAGGGGGGAGGATTGATAACAGTGTCAATGATGGTAGAAGCCCATATGTTTTCCGGATAAATGGTAGCAACCACCACAAAATTGGGTCCTTGCTCCCTCGATCTGGATTACATCCAGCATTTGCCCAGTTGCACATTTATGACACTAGCAATGAAGTGTCAAACTGAGGGACTGCACTTAGGGCATCTGGTCGTTCTGCTGTTAGATTTGACATTGTAGAAGGGTTACAACAAATGTTAGATTCGGTTAATCCCTATGTCGCTGTGTTCAGAAGAGCTAGAGACATGTTACGTGACCAAGGCGAGGTTCCTGATTTACGAATTCGAATAATCCAGGCCAGAGAAGGCCGATAATATATTAGACCAACTGCAGAATAAGTCGCGGGACTAATAGTTGGAGATGGAACTGAGTACTTTGGACCACGAGATGTCATACTCTAAACAAGGGATGGAACCTTACAGAGGATAGATGAGCATCACCCATCTACATGCCTTTACACTATCCTCTTTTGTTTCCGTATGACACTGATGGCTGGAGTGCAGACATCCCACGAATGGCTAACGCCAGTACCTCGAGGTCAACGGTATCAATGAGAGAATTTTATGCATTTCGCATCCAGGGCCGACTAGGTGAATCCATGGTTATTAAACAAAGTTATCGATTGGGCCTCTACGTAGATGTATGGGCTGCCATTGAGTAATACAGGCTAACATGGTTCGAAAACCACCAAGGCCACCTGCGAACAGAATTGTACAGTGGCATTCAAGATGCACTTAATGCAGATGACGTTAATGTAGAGTCAATAGGGAGGAGATATATTCTACCATCTTCTTTCACGGGAGGGCCCCGTTATATGATGCAGTATTATTAGGATGCAATTGCAATTTGTCCCGCGCTAGGGCCTCCTGATTTCTTTGTCACATTCACATGTAATCCAAGTTGGCCTGAAATCACTAATGAGCTATTACCTGATCAACGGTCAGAGGACAAACCCGATCTACTAGCTCGGGTGTTCAGGATTAAGTTACGACAACTACTTGATGATTTTAAAACAAAAAAAATCTTCGGGATAGTCATTGCTGGTGAGTTCCTGGCATTATCGAACATTGTATTTTACCTTATAAATACATTCATTGTACTAATTACCTCCACTTTATATTTTACAGAAGTATATGTTGTTGAATTTCAGAAGCGTGGCCTTCCCCATGCTCATATTCTCTTAACAGTGGCACCGGAAGATAAGCCCACATGCCCAGAAGATGTTGATAGACTCATTAGTGCAGAAATTCCTAATCAAGCTATAGACCCTCTAGCATATGATACTGTCACACGATTCATGATACATGGCCCATGTGTATCATGTTTGGTTGACGAAACATGTTCAAAATATTACCCAAAAAGATTTTGTAATCAAACCGCATTTGATGAGCATGGATTCGCTGAATACCATCGGCGGCGCACTCCCCAACAAGTGGTCGTAAATGGACGAGAGATTGATAACCACTGGGTGGTCCCATACAATAGAGAATTATACGTGAAATATAATGCTCACATCAATGTCGAGCGCGTAGCTGTCCGTAGTGTGATCAAGTACCTATATAAGTATGTACATAAGGGACATGATCGTGCTACTATTGTTATTGAAGGTAATACGACACATCGTAACAATGAGCAATCTCGGCCATGTAGAGAAGGGAATGAAATTCGGGAATATTTGGATTGTCGCTACATATCTGCCGTTGAGTCATGCTAGCGGATTTTTGAGTTCAGCTTGCAGCATCAATACCCTTCTGTGCAAAAACTTCAATACCATTTGCCGGGAGTACAATTCGTCATGTTTAGTGACAAAGATGACCTCATTAGCATTGCTAATGAATCAGAAGCGCATAAAACAATGTTAACAATGTGGTTTGATGCAAATAAGAAGTACCCACATGCTCGACAGACCACGTATCTGAACTTCCCCACGCAATGGGTATGGAATCATTCTTCTAAAAGCTGGACGGTCCATCAAAAAGGTTATTCAATTGGTCGACTTCCGTTTGCACATCCAAATTGTGGTGAACGATACTATTTGAGATTGCTTCTTACAAAGATATGTGGAGCAACTTCTTTTGAGGATATTCGTACCATACGTGGTGTCCTACATCGAACATTTAAGTCAGCATGCATGGCATTGGGTTTGCTTTATGATGATGGTGAATGACATGCTACCTTGACTGAAGCATCAACCTGGGCTTCTGGTGTGCAACTACGAAATATGTTTTGCTCCATGTTGATGTTCTCTAAGATTGCTGACTCGGTAAAGTTATGGGACACACATTGGGTTCATATAATAGATGACCTGTTACATACCATACGACGCCAGACAAGAATATCGGATATAGATTTACCATGTACCGAGATCCAGAATCTTGGACTACTTAAGATTGAACGTATCTTGAATAGAAACGGACGATCACTGCGTAATTTCCCTCCAATGCCACTCCCTTCTATTGAAGCTGCAATTTATGCAACTAATCGGCTTATTATTGACGAACTTGATTATGATACAACTATGGAAATATCAAGATTCGAAAGTTTGGTAAGGGGGTTGAACTCAGATCAGTATCATACGTACAGATCAGTAATCGATACTCATAATAGAGGTGAAGGGGGGTTGTTCTTCATATATGGTAGTGGGGGCACAGGAAAGACATATCTATGGAATACCTTAATCTCCAAGTTCCGATCTGAAAAGAATATTGTTCTTGCCATGGCATCATCGGGAATTGCTTCATTACTGCTACCTGGAAGGAAAACAGCCCATTCGGTATTTAAAATACCCTTACAACCTGATAAGACATCCGTTTGTTACTTTAATAAGAGGTCTGAACGTGCGAATCTCATCCGTGAGACAGGGTTGATTGTATGGGATGAAGCACCAATGATGAATCGCTTAGTGTTTGAAGCTGTTGATCGTCACCTCCAAGACATATGTGATAATCAGAATGCTTTTGGCGAGAAATTGGTCCTTCTTGGGGGAGATTTTAGACAGATACTTCCTGTGATTACACACGGAAGTCGAGAATCAATCGTTGCAGCTATAATCCATCGATCAACATTCTGGAATGAATGCAGTGTTCTGCACTTGCGTATAAACATGCGGCTGCAAAAAATCAATGAACCTAACGATACCATGCCCAATGTCGAAGAATTTGCTCGATGGATATTAGAAGTTGGAGATGATCAAGTGTAAGGAATTGCTATTTCAGATGACGGGGAGCCTAATTGGATTAAGATACCGGAAGAATTCCTAATACGGAATGAAAACAACGGTCTGCATAATTTGATCGCATCAATTTATCCTGATTTTGATACTAACTATGAAGATTGCTTATATCTTCGTGAACGAGGAATTCTTACACCAACGAATGATGATGTCGATGAAATAAACACAATTATATTATCCATGCTTCTTGGAGATGTGAAAAGCTATTTGAGTTGTGACACTTTTTCAAACGCCAACGATTGTAGTCCTTTCAGTGATATGGAACCACCTGAATTATTGCATTCTCTAAAGATCTCTGGGTTGCCAAATCATTGTTTAGATCTTAAAGTTGGTGCGCCAGTTATATCATTAAGAAATTTGAATCAGTTAATAGGGTTGCGCAATGATACTTGATTAATTGTGAGTAAGCTAGGTGATAGAGTGATTGAAGCCAAAGTAATCACTGGCTCAAAAGTTGGGGAGACTGTTCTAATACCCAGAATCGATTTAACACCATCCAATCTTCCAGATCTACAAATCAGAAGAAGGCAGTTCCCTCTAAAATTGGCGTTTACAATGACAATCAACAAAAGTCAGGGGCAACCTTTAAATAGAGTTGGCGTATACCTTCCAAGGCCCGTGTTCAGCCATGGTCAACTTTATGTTGTACTGTCATGTGTTTCATCCCCTTCTGGATTAAAAGTATTGCTTTATAATAAGAGGGGAGTTCCATTAGACGTTACAAAAAATGTTGTCTATAGGGATGTATTGAACAATTTGTAGCTTATAATTATATCGTACAGTTTATTCATTTCGCCTATTATATTCTGTCTGTTTGATTATCATATTTTCAATCATAGCATTCTGGTGTTGTGTACAGTAATATACCTCACTAGATGAATACTTTGTAGTCATTTATTTTATTATCATATCATACTATATACTTTTAATTTCTTTAAGATTACAGACATGACATCTTCAGCACCTACATTTATGCCTATATGCGCCATCACCCCGTGCAATAGATCTATAACATTGACAGTTCGGCTCATGCAAGCAATGTCTGTCCGAGTCTATAGGTGACGGAGAGTATGGAAAGTTATATTTATGGACTACCAGGTATTAGATTAGTGTGTTCAATAAAGTCCGCATCGTATACATGTATAATGCTTATGTATGCATTTTATTATTTTATAGTGTGATGAGATATTTGGCATCATAGAAGGCGATGCCGATATTACTCAATGAAGGTCCATACTCAGTGCTGGCAAGGTTTATCACATATCCGGACTCTTGGTTGATGCTGCTACGGATGGCGAACGGAATGTGGTGACCAGCCTTTACAAATTGGTTTTCACGCCACAAACAACACTTCTTGGTGTCGTTGAAGAATGTCCGGATATTCCCTACCAGCATCGACCTCCTTTCCTATCATTCACCGATATCCCTCGACGTCTTCGAACACCTGATAATGTTGTTGGTACGTATTGTTCACACAATCAATTTTGCTATCTAAATTTATGCATGCATTTCTTCTGTATTCTTTACAGTGTTCTCATTCCATGTTATTCTATAGACGTCATAGGGATGGTAGTAGCTACATATCATTTGGAGAGGACCAGAGATAGAGGCACTACACGGCGGGAATTATTACTTTGTGACATGCAGTACGTATTGTATTTAGATAAAGATTTGTTCATATTTATTGTTATATCTCAATTATATAAAGATTAGTATATATGACACATTTGTGCAGGATGCATCCTTTGAGATTGACTTTATGGGGAAATTTTGCGGAAGTTGAGGGCACCTATATTCAGCAACATTTGACTGATGAGATTATACTTCTTGCTTCCAGAGTGCACATTAGACATTATGAAGGTAATTTTACGTCCACAAAACTCACTAATTTCCATTATTCTGATTGTATATTTGAGTGATATGTTTTCACTATTGCAATATAATTGTAGGAGTATCAGTTTCTACTTTGCCTATTAGTAAATTGCTAATAAACCCAGATATTAAAGCAACAGAAGACTTTGAAGGATAGTATACACAACATGCAACATTAATCTAGGTTTTCTAATTCCATACAACTTTTATACATCTAACCTCACACGTGTTACTTTCTATATATGCATTAGGTACTCTGGCACTTCAGGTGTGATGAAACATTTCGATTTCATGCGTCTGAGAACATTACGCATGTGCTATCTAGAGAAGCTGTTTGCAGCTAGACAGATTAGATTATATGAATATGCTTCTGCGCCAAATGTAAGCTAAACTTTTGTTCATCAAATGTTCCTTATGCTTACATACATTCACTCAGTTTCACAAAATTTTCATATTTTATATGTTTGCAGGTTAGATATTTTCGGATTTTTGCATATATTGCTGAAATCCATGCGCTGCTTTATGACGCTTGCACTAATTGCAACAAAAGTGTCAACACTTATGTATTCGCGCTTAATGTACCGTACTGCACATGCTGATCCCCGAGTTTGACTCGAAACAGGTTTGCATATATGATTCCCTATTGTTTCATAGTGTGTTGTGCTTTCCCAAATTTATGTTTGCGTTAGTGTAACCATCCCTTTCTACTTCAAAAATACAGGTTCATATTCAGAGTTGTGTTACAAGATGTTACATGTTGTAGAGAATTCACTGTTCTTCATGAGGATGCTCGAATTCTTTTACATACGACCGCTACACAGTTGGATATGTATGCAGCACAGGTATTCTTATTGCCACTGATTATCATGTTCACCCAAATTATTGTTCCACCGTTGCCTAACTTGTGTGACTATTGTCCACAGCCATATGGTCATCTATCGCTCTATGCGATTATAGATGATTACATCGAAAAACCTTGGGTTTTCATTATAGAGCCTCCACGCCAGCATGAAGTAGAAGCTCCTGTCGCTCTTATTGTGTCAGTCAATTGAGAGGAGGAGGTCCATTACATACGACGTACTAATGTTAGGTATACCAGATATATAATGTGTATATATAAAATTCTCTTCTATAATTGTTAATCAAATTATCACTAAATCCTGATTTTTGGTTTAGGTACAAGAGACGGAGGTGGATTCTTCATCACTGGCATCATAATGTAACTTATCATCATCCAATTTAGCATACTTTGTATCAAGTTCACTACCTAATGTGTCAATCATTCTTATATAGACTTATTCCACAATGATATAGTTTTCAATTGTTAATCGTATTGTTTATGCACGCAGTTGCTATATATTTAATTTTTTTGTTGCGTCTTTTTCCTTCTCTTTACATATAGTAGTAATTATTTCTACACCAACTATCCATTTATTTTTTTAATAACATAGCTATAAATTATCTATTTAAACATGCTCCGTGCTTTTGTACGGGCCCATACTAGTTGTCCCAAACAACCAAAAATTGAAAAATTATTTTCTGGAAAAATTATTCCCCCCACCCCGAATTACTCAACTTTATTTGGCTTTATTTGATTTTTGTAGGAAATAACAATTGTCGAGCAACTCCTGGGATTTGAGTGCGAGAGCTAGGGAAGTTGAGGAAACGAACTTCAAATATTCATGTGAATTCACTCTGACATTGCAGACCATCCATTTGTGCACTTCTGCTGCCCATTTAGACCATCATCAATCCTTTCGAACATTCAAGCCTATGCCAGGAGCTTTCATGCCAAGCTCAGAACCTTGTCGTATGCCCATGGTTCATCCGCAAAGGCTTCGAAGTTAAATTCATAAGCTATCTGCAAATCTTTGTGCATCCAAGCACCTTGTGCACCAGCTATGCACTTGTCACTTCCATTACCCTTCTGCAAGCCCCTTTTGGATGTATAAACAAACATACAAAACGTCCACAACTTGTTCATTTGTTGTGATATGCTACTACTTTGAATGTTGCCAAGCAAGATTGTGTCAAGTGACACGGGCTTTGTCATCTGATAGTACAGGTCATGTCAAAGCCAGCTGGGTGTATCGATCAAGGCAGGGCCTCGTGTTGCTGCTTTGGGCATTCCAAGGCTTCACGTAGCTTGTTGTGTCAAATGGCACAATTCATGTCTCAGGCACCTTCCTAGCCAACTTACATCTGATTTTAGGCCACATTTCGAAGGATTCATGGCACAAAATAACACTCAGTTATTAATTTGTTTCCATACTATCATCAAGTTAGATTTTTTATCCCTACTAACACCAAGTTAAGAGTCTTTTTCCAAGCTAGCATTTGGTGACTTGGTAACCTAGGGTTGTAGGTAATTTTTATTTTTGTTTTAATAATAACAATAATACAAACCCCCCCCCCCCCCCACCGTCCACTACCTTCCCACCACCACCATCCGCAACACCAGCTTAGTCTGCCACACCCACCAGCAATAGGGGGTCAGCCAGCGGCGCCCCATGCTACCTGTCAACCACCACTAGTCATCCCTTTCCCCTCCCTACTCAAGTCCTCCATTGATCTTCTCCCCCACTTCATGCTCCATAGTCCACCAACATCGCTGCCACCACCACCCGATGCCGGCGAACCCCATAATCCCCGTCTTAACAATCAGTGAAAACGCCCTAAACCCCGAATTCGAACTCCTCCCACTCTTTCCAAGTCACTGAATTTGGGGATTAATTGCATTTCACTACCTCCATTCTTCTTGTTTGTCTTCACCCCTAAATTTTTATCAAATTTATTCAACCCCTAAAAATTTGATTGCAAATCCAGTAAGTAATTAAAGGGTGGGAGAACAAAGAGAGATTGAAAAGTGGCCAAATTCGGAGTAGTCTTGATCTCTTGGATGAGATCAGGGCAACCCTATCTCATTCAACAATTCAACACTAGAATCAGCATCAGCACCAACACCAGCACCACCACCACAACAAAGACCCCATCAGTTGCTGCCAAGCCAATGGCAAAAGTCAAAACCCCAACTCAGAAGAATGCCCAAAACCGAACTGAAATTGGACTACTTCCATGGATTTCAGAATCATCACTACCTCTTTAATTTAGCTTTGGAGTTGGTCATGATGGGCGCCAGCCAGCTAGCTAGGTAACTAGTCACACACACAGAGAGAGAGAGAGAGAGAGAGAGAGAGGAGGGACAAAAAGAAAGGAAAAGAGAAAATGAATGGCTAGCAACGACAGCAAGGGATGGGGCTGTTGGGTGGATTGAATTTTTTCCTTTTTTTCTATTATAGTATGATCATCATCATCATTATCGAAACAAAAATGAAAAATTACCTGCTATTATAGGTTATCAGGTCACTAAGTGTTTATTTGGGGAAAAAAAAATCTTAACTTGGTGCCAATTGAGATAAAGAACATAACTTGATGCTAGTATAGAAAAAAATCGATAATTAAGTGTTACTTTGGGAAATGAACTCCATTTAGGAGGACCTTCATTTCTAGCTTATTTTCTTAATTTGTATGTTTTAGGTTTTTGAGGGAAGGCAAAGACTAGCGTTAGATTATTAAGATTTAGCTTTTGAAGGTTGTTTATCACTTCCATCAATCAATACTAAGTTTTCTCTTTATCTATTTATTTTGTAGTTTGTTTATCACGTTTATGCTTGTTAATAAAAACATTGTGGTGTCCATGTTGATTGTGGTTAAACCCCAAATTGGGTCAGGGTTAGATTGTACTGTACTTAGATAACTTGTGTTGGATCCTAAGATTGCCTAGCTTCTGCTCAGAACTAAGGATCTCGCCATATGCCCACTACATGTTTCATGAAATACTTGAAAGAGTATTTTCATCCTAAACCCTCTGCGATAGTGAGATAAACAGAGAATAGATGAATTCTTGACATGAAAATAGTTGGGAACTCATCCAGGTCTTTAATTGCTATCTCTTATAGTTCACTTGCTTCAATCCATCAAAAATAGCATCGAAGATCAAACTGTTCGCTGTAATTTTCTCACGTCAAATTATTTGCATTGTCCAATAGTTCAAATTATTGTTGTCAATTTCCCCTAATAATAATGTCATTTGGGATTTAAGCATTAAGACAAACTCAACAATTTAAGTAGCTGGATAAATAGAGTGATTAACAAATGGATAAAAGTTTAGAAAACCCCTGTGCTGTATTTTATTTTTATCATAGTTGTAATTGACCATTCATTGCTTGATACAGCAATGTTCATAGATCAACAACTTTATACAATGGCTAACAAAAATAACGCACGTCACAACCTAAATTTTGATAGAATTTCAATAAAATCGGGGGCTCATGGGCGGATTTGTATTTCTTGGATGGTTTTGCAGCTATCGAAGCAAGGGCAGTCCACACACAAACATTTCTCACAACACGTTCTGCACTTCTCCAGGCATGGAATAGGCGGAGGACTTTTCAAGCATCGATATGTGCATGTCGATGCACATTCTGCAAATTTATTATCGAACCCCAAAAAAAAAAAAAAATGTTAGATGAAAATTAAACTTATTGACCCTATTATTTGAACATTATTTTACCGAGAGAGGCTTTAATTTGAAGAACATGGTAACTAATTGGGAACTTGGAAGGCATGTAACGCACCTTGTTTTCCTACTGAACCTTCTGTACTGACTGCCTGTTTTTGTGACCAAGAACCGGGGGTAAAAAAAAAAAAAGTTAGAATTGTTGTAGCAAGTGGTGTTATGTATCAAATTGTGTTTATTAAGCATAAAATTAATTTATATAAAAATTTGTTTAAATGATATTAGGGTCGGAACATGTTTCAAATATCCAAAAATGTTTTTGAAATTTGAATACAGAATAAAATTTAGCTGAAATAAGTTTCAAAATAAGTACTTGCTTATCATCATAGGCCCATACTAAAACTTGAAATAATAAATGCATAGAATGAAACGCAATTCTCATGGGCAGGTTATGAATTCAAAAGGGTGGTACGTGGCTAAATTCTCAGAATGACTATTTTTGACGGCTTTGAATCTTCTACACTTGAAGCAGACACTGTAACCCAACAATCGGTCCGGCCATCCAGTGGTTGAAACTTCAGAGTTGTTTAAAAAGTTACTAATTGTAACAACATAAGTTTACCACTACAAATCAAAATTAAAAAAAAAGCCCAAAAACTCTCAACGATTTATGAAATATCCGACGAAATTGTAGCCTTGCCTCCAACCATCCAAACCCAATTTTAAAAGTTATGAACATGTGCATTTATCTAATTAAGCAATGCGTTATTCAATGTAAAATAAAAAACAAAATTTGAAAATCTCACCAATGATATTTGCACCATTAGCAATGACGAAAGAACAAACAAGAGAAATAGGGTGGATGTGCTTCTCAAAGTCATATTTGAATGTATCTATGAACAGAATTTCGATTGATAATTCAGGTTTCATAATCCTATTTGGTGTATGTTAAATAGGTGTGGCATTTAACCTTTACTTGGATATGTGTATTACCTATGATTCGTTACCAATTATTGTATAACGCATTGCTTATTTTACTAGCTAGTACAATGTATATGTATGCATTTTTTAAAATTTTTTATTCAATAAATAAATTGATTGTTCGAATCATTGTCTCACAATTGGAAAGTAATAAATTTTACTTTTTTAAAAAAAGACAGTATACATTACGCAACTAATGGGGACATGGCAATAAAAGGTATGCAAATTTCTTTAATTGCACACACTATTGTTACTCTATTCAATAGTCTAGAGCTGGCAAAAAATTATTCGATCTCAATATCTGTATTTATTCGGCCTGAAAAAAATGTGGTACAATTATGAATTTTTTGTCCAAATTTTGGATCTAGACACAATAATTTTTTTATTTCTATTATCCGAACCCGATTTTAACCCGAATTTACCCTGGTCCGAATTGTCTGACCTAAAAAAGTCGGTTATTGACAACAATTTTCTTGTCTGGATGTTCACATTGTTTAATTTGTCCAACCCTAATTCGACCAGAACCCGAATTTTTGTCAACGCTACCTTATCGTCATTAATCCAAATTCAAACACAATAAATTTTTAAAAACTTTCTTTATCAAATTAACTTTGAAATAATGTACAGTTTAGATTTAAGTAGTGTTTGGTTGAAAAGAAAATGTTTTTTTCCAGAAAATCATTTTCTATGGAAAACGATTTTTCAAGGAAAATTGATTTTCATGTCATATTTTCCGTTGTTTGGTAAAACATAATTCATTTTCCATGATGTAATCACAAATTACAAAGATTGAATTTTTATAGAATTCAATTGATTTAAATTGGGTACAATCTGTATGAATATAATCCTCTGATTCTTTCTCTTTCAAGGATGGAGTTTTTCAACCTTTCAACAAAGAGGGGTAGGGGACCTATTTATAGGAAAGCCCCCCTTGAAAGTCAAGACAGGCTTTGACTTGGGTTTTGAGCTTTGACCTAGGTTTTGGGCCTTTCAATCAGGCTTTTCCCTAAACTGTTTTGGCTTTCGCTTGTTTTAACCTTGACTTTGACTTGAGAGTCTTCCAGGGTTGGGCCGAGTGTTGACTTGGAAGTCGCGTCGAACTTTGACTGGACGTTAACTTGAGATTCGATTTTGACGTTTGACTTGTGAGCCGATGTAGGATTTTGACTTTGACTTTGACTTTGACTTGACCGCGCGATAACTTAAGCATCGCTTGGGTTTTAGGCCGTGACTTGACTTGATAGTCATCTTGAGTCTTGGTGTGGGCTTTGACTCGAATTTTGACTGAGTCTAGACTTGCTAGTCATTTGAGCTTCATTTTGGGCTTGACTTGTGAGTCTTTTGGGCTTGACTTGTGAGTCTTTGGGCTTGATTAAATTAATTAAAAGGGTTGGCCCAATTAATTAATTTGATTTTATTTTGGTACAACACGAACAAATTTTTAGTACCTACAAATTGCCCCCTCGAGATAAGGTCACGTACGAGACTTGTTGTTGAAGTGTGGCTGACGTCTCGCTTTGCTTTGTCTCAGGGAAATGCCGTCAACTTTGTTTACAACGCGGACTTAACTTACTGTTTCATCCAATTTGACAACACTATCAAAAATTATATTACCCGTTATTACATAATCTTGAATTCGAACACGGTGTGTCACCTTAGGTCAACTTCAATTTAGTAGGCACCAATATCAGTTCATGTCTATTTGATGATGCAAGGGATATTTAATTTGGGCTGGCCGTCTTGGTCTTTTTTTTTTTTCCCCTTATTTCCTTGCGTGGGCTTGGCTACCATGACCCAATGTCCGCTGCTTTTTTGTTTGCTCTTGGGCCGAGCTGCCCTTCTTTCTTTCTTCTCTCTCTTCTCAACCCAACGTCCCAGCATCTTTCTTCATTTAGACGACGCATGCCACTCACGTGACGCGGTACTGTGCCCTTTTCTTCTTTCTTTGGCCTCGGTCAGCCGCCAAACGCCCTAGCCCCGATGCCAGACTCCTTTGTTCTACACAGCCTTCTCCTACGCCACCCCCATTGCTACTGTTGGTTTGTGGTGATGCCCCTCAAAAAGTCTGATCTTTGCACCATTTTCTTGATCCTTGTGGCTTGAAAGATATACCTTTCCTCAACCCTTTCCCCTTGCTTCCTCAACTGCCCACCAACAGAGCTCCGAAGCCAAGCTCCCTGTTTGTTGCTACTGCTACTGGTCATGGTGAAAACCCCTCAAAAGCTTCATCATTTCGCACATCCTCACACTCAATCCTGGTGACCATCAAAGGTGTCACCTTCCTCAACCCCCTTTTGTTTTGGTCTCCCTTTTCTTTTTCTTTTTCTTTTTGGCTCTGTTTCTGTTGCTTTGTTGGGCATGATCTGGGTAATATCAGGAGTAGGACACTTCATGCCTTTTTTTTGTTTTTTTTTTTTTTTTTTAGGTAAATGAGCTTTGTTTTGGTTTTGATCTTTCGGGCTTCTATATGGTTTTTTTTTTTTTTTTTTTAAGTGATGGTTTTGGCTTTGTTGTTTGATCGTGTATGCCCTGGGGATCATGGAGGCTGCTGAATGCATTTGGATTCCACCCTTTTTCTTTTTTTTTTGGTCTGTGCATTTGGGTTTGGTAAGGGAAGAAATGGAGATTGAAAAGGGCGATGGAAATGAGGTTGGTAACATACTGAAATGGGCATGCTTCATGCTTGACTTTCTTTTTTTTTTTTTTTTGGGGTTGGTCTGATTGTCATATGAAAGAGTCAAGCTTTTGGTGCAAACATCTGGGCATGCGTGTGAGGAAGAGAGAGAGTGAGTGAAGAAATACTAAAGCTTGGCCTCTGTTTCTCCTTTGCGTGCCTCTGTTTCTTCTCTGCGTGATCTATCTTTGCGTAATCTGTCTCAGGAATGGAGAAGTAAACGTCACCATATTTCACCAAAGTGTTGTCTAGCCCATTTGCTTGCACATTAGTGGCTTCTATTGCTATTCCGACCACCCGTTAGCTTCCCATATGTTGTGTCAAATTGTTGCTGTTGTTAATCTTGATTCAGTGCCTTTGAATGTGAAAGCCAAGTTCTTTTTTTTTTTTTTTTTTTTTGGCTCATTGAACTGCAGGTAGTTTGCAGCTTGGCTTATTTTTGGCGTTTGCAATGTTGTGCCTTGAAGAGCTTACCTTTTTTTTTTTTAATCATGAGCAATAAATCTTACGACTCTGGCTGAAATGAATCCATAGGAAGCCCTTTTTATTAGACTGATGAATCTTCTCACGTCTGTCTGAGTCGTTGTAACGCCGCATTCATTTATTGTTGCATTTTTCGCATATCGCGACATCATGCTCACTTACTGAAAGATGATATCTTTTTGTCGCTTATGCTCACTTGCTGGTAGATCGCATTTTTTTTTATACTATTGCTTGTGTAGGTTGAGAAGCCATTTAAAGGACCACTCGCGACACAATTCGCTGCTTGGCTAAGGGCTTTGAACGGAACTGATATGCACGAAAGTGGTGTGAAGACTTGAAGAGCCACACTTGCGATACAGTTCGCTGCTTGGCTTACGGGTCTTGAACGGAACTGATACGCACGGAAGTGGTTTGAGCAATGAAGAGCCACACTTGTGATACAGTTCGCTACTTGGCTTATGGGCCTTGAACGGAACTGATACGCACGGAAGTGGTGTGAAGACTTGAAGAGCCACACTTGCGATACAGTTCGCTGCTTGGCTTACGAGCCTTGAACGGAACTGATATGCAAGGAAGTGTGAAGACTTGAAGAGCCACACTTGCGATACAGTTGGCTGTTTGGCTTACGAGCCTTGAACGGAACTGATACGTATGGAAGTGGTGTGAAGACTTGAAGAGCCACACTTGCGATACGGTACGCTGCTTGGCTTACGAGCCTTGAACGGAACTGATACGCACGGAAGTGGTGTAAAGACTTGAAGAGCCACACTTGCGATACAGTTCGCTGCTTGGCTTATGAGCCTTGAACGGAACTGATACGTACGGAAGTGGTGTGAGCAGTGAAGAGGTAGCGCGGCAATCAACGAACATTTTGATTGATTTTGTTCCCCGCTTCACCCTCCTTTAACATCTATTTTGTTTAAACGCCGCCTTGCTTACTGATTTCTTTCCTGAAAAAGAATTTAATTTTGTGTTTTCTTCTATTTTCAGGTGATTCGTAATAGTGCAAGTCGCGAGGAGAAGCATGGCGGCAGAAAGGTTATGTCTTTGATATCTTCTTCTTTCATGCCTTTTTTTTTGTGTGTGATGTGTCTGACTGCACTTGGTGATTTGCTGAAACTGCCTATGTACTTATGGGTGCTTGCAATTTTCAATAAGATGAAGTTGTTACGTAGTTCAACTAAGCATCCTTCTTTCATTTGTTTTGCCGTCCACAGTTTATACTCTTGCGGGCCAGGAGTAGTACAAAGTTTCTTCTTTTTTTTTTTTGGCTTGAGTAAACAGTTTATACTCTTGCTTAGGAGTTAGCATTTTCTTGATGTGTGTGAACAGTTTAGACTCTTGTTTGGGAGTTTTTTTTTTTGAATGTGCGAACAGTTTAGCCTCTTGTTCAAGAATCTTCCTTTTTGAATGTGCGAACAGTTTAACCTCTTGTTTGAGAGTCTTCCTTTTTAAATGTGTGAGCTAAATTCGAGAGTCTTCCTTTTTAAATGTGTGAACAGTTTAGCCTCTTGTTCCAGAGTCTTCTTTTTTGAAGGTGTGCGAACTTTGTTTTTTTTTTTTTTTTGTGGTGAACAGTTTGAGCTCTTGCCCAGAAGCTAATCCAGCATTTCCTCAATGGAGGGCGTCGACCTCTTGGCGTACGTCGCGGTTGAAAAAAGCTTGCTCCTTAGTTCTTTCTTTTGAACTGGCTTTAGCCCCTTGGCAAGTGAGAATTAGGACGCGCCTCTTTACTTTAGCGAATCATTTACCTTCACATTCAAAGTGGAAACACGCTTCATGCGTGAATGAATTGAACTTTGGACTTCATTTGTTTTGCCGAGGTGGCTGAACACTGAATCTATTTTTTGTGAGGGAGGTGCGCTTGATGACATCTTGCTTATCTTGATTCTGGCGAAGACCGAGGGTTTAGGTTGCTCATCTTTCTTTAACCTATAAAAGACGGAGGATTTCAGGATTTTACCCTTTTCTATCCTTCTAAACACAGAAGGGCATTGGCGCGATATTGACGACTGTAACCTGTCGAACACCGTCGTTTTGGGGTTGGTCTTAGCATTTTCACCCTCATTATTATCAACTTCTTCAGCTGTGATATATTGCGCGAGGGCTTGCTTTTCCTTACGCTGTCCCGAAATCCTCACTGGCTGGGGTGGTACGTAGCTAAGACTAACTTTAGGTATTGTGACGTTGCCCCCTTGACCCTGCATGACCATTTGCGCGCTGTCAAGTTCGTAGGGCTTACCTTTGATCACATGCCCTAAAGATGTTGGTTGGCTGAAATCATGGCTCGACCTCTTCATTAACTTGTGCACATTAGGATCACACTCATTGCTAGTGCGCATCTTTGACAACTCACTTTCTTCTTGGAGCGAGCTTTTAGAAGAGGCAACAAAACCAGGGAGAGAAACCTTGGTTAATTTGCTTAGGTTCGCCTTATGAATTGGAAGTACATCCTTTTCTTTCAAAGCGCACCAGCTTGTTTCATTGAGCTTGCGTTCAACCATGGTTTCACTTTGAGGATTTATACATTTGAAGACCGGCGCCATAGAATTTGCTGTGACATTTGCTTGCTTGACGGACGAGTCTGAAATTGTCTTCTCATTCTTTTCTTTCCTTTGTTGTTGTGGATGGATGCTACCATCACCACTTTCTTCAGGAGGGACATTCAGCTCTTCATTTGTTTCGTCATCATCAATTTCGAAACATGAGGTTGGGTAGACAGCCACACCATCAAAGAAGCTTTTTATGAAGCATTCTCTTGAGCCCTCTAGTACTTCAGCATGATCCATTTCAGAATCTGACTCATCAGCCTCTTGCACTATGACGTGGCCAACTTCTGCTGTTTCATCCAAATCTAAAATGATTCTTCCTTCCTCAGCCAGTCGCATGATGCACTCCTTGAGTGTAACACACTTTTCAAGAGGGTGACTAACGATTCTATGGTATCGACAGTATTTAGGGTCAGCGGTCCTCCCAGCTTCTTCTAGGTGCTTTGACTCGGGCAATTCGATGACACTCTTTTTGAGTAAGTCATCTAGCATGCCTGATAAATCTGACTCAGGAAATGAATACTTCTTTCCCTGAAGTTCTTTCAGTGTGGGATGCTTATTTGTCACAATTTTGAACGACGAGCTCCTCTTGCCCCCTAGTTTTGGCTTTTTCATAATGCGAATTGACTAACTTGTAGAGGTGGACATCGCTTCTTTGGTCATGCCCTTAAAAAAGTTAACATTATTCTCGAACTCAACTTTGTCCCTCTTTGATTCAATAGAATAGAAGGAGTTGGCACGACGACTAGCTATTATCACCTCCATGTCGTGCGCCTTAGTCGCCAATTCTTGAAAAGTTCTAGGTTTGCTCATTTGTATGACGTACAGCAAGTCCCAATGCATGCCTTGAGTGCACATTTTAATGGCGGAAGCTTCAGACAGCCGATCTTTGCATTCGAGACTTAGTGCGCGCCAGCGGTTGATGTAGTCAAGAACTGGCTCGTCCTTCCACTGTTTTGTGTTTGTCAGCTCAGTCATGCTGACAATGCGCTGAGTGCTGTAGAACCTGTTGAGGAACTCTTACTCCATCTGTTCCCAGTTATCAATGGACTCGGGTTCCAAGTCTGTATATCAGTCGAACGCAATCCCTTTCAGAGTACGGACAAACTGCTTCACCAGTCGGTCTCCCTCTGTGCCAGCATTACTGCACATCTCAATGAAGTGCGCTACATGCTGTTTAGGGTTGCCCTTGCCATCGAACTGATTGAACTTGGGAGACTGATAGCCATGGGGCATGCGTAGTGCGTCAATCCTCTTTGTACAAGGCTTTGTGTATAAGTGGGTCTTGTGAGACCCTCCACCTAGCTGAGCCTTGATTGCGTTCGCTATCAGGCTTTGAATATGCTCAACCGACATTGAGCCTGAGGAGCAATCCTTCTCAACTTTGCAGTCATTGTCAAATTCCTTACTGCGATGTGACTCTTTGTCAGAGTCTTCAGCACTCGAACCCTTGTTAGAAGCTTCAAAGGACCTCTTTTCCAGTCTCTTTGTCAATTCAGCAATTTGGTCGTTCTGGCGCTTGATTTGGGCATCCTTCTCTGCACTCTCTTTAGAGAGTCTATCCAAGGTAGCCTTCATACTTGCCAGCTGCTCTTCAAGGTTAGCAGCTCCTGTCATCATGACTGGCATGATGACAGTATCGAAAGATTCAGCTTCAATCTCTGGCATGCGCGCCCCATTTAGCGAGGGCGCAGAGGAGTCACTACCATAGTATTTTTCAACCTCGCAGATTGGAGATTGAAGGCTAAGTTTTTTAATTTCATCCATCCAGGACGACGCCTTGTGTTGCGTTTTTGAGTCTTGGAATTTGGATGTGGGCGACACAGTCTGGCTGGCAGTGGTCGACGAAGCAGCTTTTGCCATGCTCCTAGTCCTCATTGTATGAGCGCGCTTGCTAGAAGTGACGCTCGCTTCACAGGATCTAAGAGAGAAAGATCCCATGTTCTTCTTCTTCGAAGGTTGCGTGGCGACATTCTTTATAGCCATATCTCCGGCGAAGATGATGTGCTTGTGACTTGAAAGTATTGATTTTTAAGCAAAAGAGATGAGAGGTAGAGATGTCCCACCGAGCGTGCCAAATTTGTAATCACAAATTACAATGATTGAATTTTTATAGAATTCAATTGATTTGAATTGCGTATAATCTCTATGAATATAATCCTCTGATTCTTTCTCTTTCAAGGATGGAGTTTTCCAACCTTTCAACAAAAAGGGGTAGAGGACCTATTTATAGGAAAGCCCTCCTTTGAAAGTCAAGACAGGCCTTAACTTGGGTTTTGGGCTTTGACCTAGGTTTTGGGCCTTTCAATCAAGCTTTTCCCTAAACTGTTTTGACTTTCGCTTGTTTTAACCTTGACTTTGACTTGAGAGTCTTCCGGAGTTGGGTTGAGCGTTGACTTGAAAGTCGCCTCGAACTTTGACTGGACGTTAACTTGAGAGTCGATTTTGACGTTTGACTTGTGAGCCGATGTAGGACTTTGACTTTGACTTTGATTTTGACTTTGACTTGACCGCGTGATGACTTAAGCGTCGCTCGGGTTTTAGGCTGTGACTTGACTTGATAGTCGTCTTGAGTCTCGGTGTGGGCTTTGGCTCGAATTTTGACTGAATCCAGACTTGCTAGTCATTTGGGCTTCATTTTGGACTTGACTTGTGAGTCTTTGGGCTTGATTAAATTAATTAAAAAGGTTGACTCAATTAATTAATTTGATTTTATTTTGATACGGCACGAACAAATCTTTAGTGCCTACACATGAAAAAAAGGAAAACGTAACCGAATGATTTAAATGGCGAAAAATTTCAACTGAATGGTCAAAGTAGAGATAAATATTGACCAAATGAAAGAATTTTGAACTTAAATCCATATTTAAGTTTTTTTTAATACTTCGTCTCAAATAATTAACGTTCAATCTAAACCCTTAAAATTGTTTTAGTGACAAAAAATATCAACTGAACTGTTTAAGTGGTGAAAAATGTCGATTGAATCATCATGATAGAGAAAAAGATTGATCAAATGAAGAAATATCGTGCTCAAAATCGGGATTTGAGCTTATTTTAATCTCTCTTATTTGATGGTTAACTTGAAATTGTTCTAGTGATGAAAAATATTGACTGCATTGTTTAAGTGGTGAAAAATGTCGATTGAACTATTGTTGTAAAAAAATATTGACCAAATGAAAGAATATCGAGTTCAAGATCTAAATTTGAGCCTATTTTAATATTTTCGATCTAATGATCAAGTTTCAATGTAAACTATTGAAATTGTTTTAGTGGCGAGTCAATTGAATTGTTTTAATGACAAAAAAATATCGATTAAATTGTCGTGATGGAGATAAATATCGGTCAAATGAAAGAAATTTGAGCTCAAAATTTAGATTTGAGTTTATTTTAATCTCCCCATGAGTTAGTTAAGTTTCGATCTAAACTGTTGAAATCGAATTTTACACATAAAGTTTAGCTGACCATATCGTCAAAGAGTTGAAAGAAGAAAATCAACGTCCTATCTTCTCAAAAAGAAAATCATTGTCCTCCATTGGGCAGAAAATAATTTTCCTTGAGAAATAGTTTTCCATCCTTTATTCTCCCAAATAATGAAAAATTGAAAAACTATTTTCCAAGAAAATTATCCCCCCCCCCAAATCACTCAACTTTATTTGGCTTTATTTGATTTTTGTAGGAAACAACAATTGTCGAGCAACTTCTGGGATTTGAGTGCGAGAGCCCGGGAAGTTGAGGAAACGAACTTCAAATATTCATGTGAATTCACTCTGACATTGCAGACCATCCATTTGTGCACTTCTGCTGCCCATTTAGACCATCATCAACCCTTTCGAACATTCAAGCCTATGCTAGGAGCTTTCATGCCAAGCTCAAGTCGAGAACCTTGTCGTATGTCCCGTGGTTTATCCGCAAGGCTTCGAAGTTAAATTCATGAGCTATCCACAAATCTTTGTGCATCCAAGCAGCTTTTGCACCAGCTACGCACTTGTCACTACCATTACCCTTCTGCAAGCCCCTTTGGATGTATGAACAAACATATGAAACGTCCACAACTTGTCCATTTGTTGTCATATGCTACTACTTTGAATGTTGCCAAGCAAGAGCTGTGTCAAGTGACACGGGCTTTGTCATTTGAGAATACAGGTCATGTGAAGGCCTGCTGGGTGTATCGATCAAGGCAAGGCCTCGTGATGCTGTTTTGCGCATTCCAGGGCTTAATGTAGCTTCTTGTCAGAGGACACAGGTCATGTCTCGGGCGCCTTCCTAGCCGATTTACATATGATTTTAAGCGACACTTAGAAGGAATTTATGGCTCAAAATAACACTCAGTTATCAATTTTTTTCCAATACCAGTGTCTTAGATCTTTTGTTCCTACTAACACCAAGTTAAGAGTCTTTTTCCAAGCTAGCATTTGGTGACTTGATAACCAAGGATTGCAGGTAATTTTTATTTTTGTTTTAACAATAATAATAATAATAATAATAATAATAATAATAATACGGAAACCCCCCCAACCGTCCACTACCTTCCACCACCACCATCCCCAACACCGCTCAGTCTGCCACGCCCACTAGCAACAAGGGGTTAGCCAGCGGTTCCCCACGCTACCTGTCAACCACCACTAGTCATCCCTTTCCCCCTTCCTACTCAAGTCCTCCATTGATCTTCTCCCCCACTCCATGCTCCATAGCCCACCAACATCACTGCCAACACCACCCAACGCCGGCGAACTCCATAATCCCCATCATAACAATAAGTGAAAATGCCCTAAACCCCGAATCTGAACTCCTCCCACTCTTTCCAAGTCATTGAATTTGGGGATTAATTGCCTTTCACTACCTCCATTCTTCTTGTTTGTCTCCACCCCTAAATTTTTATCAAAGTTATTCAACCCCTGAAAATTTGATTGCAAATCCAATAAGTAATTGAAGGGTAGGAGAACAAAGAGAGATTAAGAGGGGGGCCAAATTCGGAGTAGTCTTGATCTCTTGGATGAGATCAGGGCAACCCCATCTCATTCAACAATTCAACACTAGAATCAGCATCAGCATCAGCACCAGCACCAGCACCACCATCACAACAAAGACCCCATCAGTTGCTGCCAAGCCAATGGCAAAAGTCAAAACCCCAACCCAGAAGAATGCCCAACACTGAACTGAAATTGGACTACTTCCATGGATTTCAGAATCATCACTACCTCTTCAATTTAGCTTTGGAGTTGGTCATGATGGGCGCCAGCCAGCTAGCTCGGTAACTAGTCATAGAGACAGACAGAGAGAGAGAGAGAGAGAGAGAGAGAGAGAGAGGAGGGACAAAAAGAAAGGAAAAGAGAAAATGAATGGCTGGCAACGACAGCAAGGGATGGGGCTGTTGGGTGGATTGAATTTTTTCCTTTTTTTTCTATTAGTATGATCATCATCATCATTATCAAAGAAAAATGAAAAATTACCTGCTATTTTAGGTTATCAGGTCACTTAAGTATTATTTTGGGGAAAAAAAAATCTTAACTTGGTTCTAATTGAGATAAAGAATATAACTTGATGCTAGTATAGAAAAAAATCCATAATTGAGTGTTACTTTGGGAAATGAACTCCATTTAAGAGGACCTTCATTTCTAGCTTATTTTGTTAATTTGTATGTTTTGGGTTTTTGAGGGAAAGCAAAGATTAGTGTGAGATTATTAAGATTAAGCTTTTGAAGGTTGTTTATCACTTCCATTAGTCAATCCTAAGTTTTCTCTTTATTTGTTTATTTTGTAGTTTGTTTATCACGTTTATGCTTGTTAATAAAAACATTGTGGTGCCCATGTTGATTGTGGTTAAACCCCATTGTATTGTACTTAGATAACTTGTACTGGATCCTAATATTGCCTAACTTCTGCTCAGAACTAAGGATCTCGCCATATGCCCACTACATGTTCATGAAATGCTTGAAAGAGTATTTTCATCCTAAACCCTCTGCAATAATCAGATAAATAGAGAATAGATGCGTTCTTGACATGAAAATACTTGGTAACTCATCCAAGTCTTTAATTGCTATCTCTTATAGTTCACTTGCTTCAATCCATCAAAATAGGTGGTTGGGCTTTCGAACTAGCCATTGACTCTTGAAAGGCGGCCACGATGAGTAATGATGGTGTAATCAATCACCCGAAAGTATTAGTAGATAGGATTGGATGCAACTCCCCAAATAAGCTAAGCATAATGTTAGTTGATACCTTAACCCAAGTTCTTTCCCATATGAATTACGAACTAGTTTGTTTTGCTTTGTTATATTGGCCTAGCTTGATTCCCTTTTCAAAATCAATTGCCTAGATTAAGTATCCTAGCTAGCTTGATATTCATTGGCAATCTCTTTGTGAACAACAACTTAAGTACTTGGCAACAAGCCGACAACCTTGCACTTGAAGGTATAAAAGCTTGGGATTTAAAAACTTCAGCACATGATCAACACATGTTAATTCCAGTGGTTTGACACTTGTTTTCCTTAAGTAAGGTCTCAGGTTCGAGTCTTATGAATGGGAAAAATTTGGATGTGAGAGCTCAATTTCAATGAAATGGAGGATCCAAAACCAAAAGCAAAAGAAAAAACAAAAAAAAAAAACTTTTGGCACTTTTCTGGTGAACTAATAAAATTCTTAAAAGTATCGCTAATGCTGCTCTCAAATTATGCAAAAAGAGGGAGGATTTTCATTGAATTCATCACTTTATTATGAAAATTCATTTTCCAGATCCTAAAAACTTGGGAGATGTTGGCATTTGTTCTCCTTGATGAGCTTAACCAACTGTGAAATGATTGTGTAACTCACCTTTCATACCAACCCATTCATGCACTTATTTTTTGCATCCTTCAAATTGATGTATAATACTTAACATATATTATTTCTATGAAGACGATGATTTGGCAATAAAATGTTTACATCCAGTATTAGAATTTCCTCCCCCCCCCCCCCCCCCCAAAAAAAAAAACCTCTTCGCCCTGCTTTTGTAATGTTGAAGTTTGTGAAAATAGAAAATCAAATAAAACATCTTAGAAAATTTAATAAGCTTATCAAATTACCCAATTAAATAATATGGATTAAAGGAGAGAAGAATTACATTTACAATACAGAAAGAAAAATTCTAATTAATCCGACAACTACGATACCGATAGTCCACCCATGCGCGTGATTTAGAATTTTCTTTTTTTAAAAAAGATTTATAGAAAACCAATTTACTGAGAACAGTGGACGCCAATTGGGGTTCAGCTGCGACCAATTAGCCCAGCGACGGTTGTTGCTTTGGGTGCGTCTGAGGGTCGCCGGCGAGAGATCAATGAGAAAGGGAACGCATTGTCGTCATTGGTGTGGCTCATCCTCCATTCCATTTTCTTTTGTCCTTTTTTGATTTTTTGATTTATTTTTCTTTTTTTAAAAAAATATTATTTAGGTTGTTTAAAAAAAAATTGTGTATTATAAGATGGATCCATAAAAAATATTTTTTTAGGTAATTTAAGTTGAAGTTCCATTGACTGGAGAAGTGATAGAATGCAAGTTCCGCAGAATTAGAATTTTTGTTAATGTGGCAGGCCTGGAACTCAGACTGGGAATACTTTAAGAGGGACTGTCTGGAATTCTCCCCTTCGTTCCACACAATCTTTGTCCGTTTATGCTTTTTTTCTTGTTTCTCTTTTTCCTTAAAAAAATATTATTTAGGTGATTTTTAGAAAAAAGTTGCATATTATACGCTGATTCCATGATAAATATTTTATTGGGTGATCTAAATTAGAGTCCATGGATTAGAGAAGTGAAAGAATGTGAGTTTCAAAAAATAGAATTTTTGCTGATGTCATAGGGAAGAGTTCTAAAATTTGAAACTTGGGTTAGTGATCGG
Organism: Carnegiea gigantea; assembly: GCA_029747015.1. Classification (NCBI taxonomy): domain Eukaryota; kingdom Viridiplantae; phylum Streptophyta; class Magnoliopsida; order Caryophyllales; family Cactaceae; genus Carnegiea; species Carnegiea gigantea. The sequence continues at coordinate 69,464 of JAKOGI010001477.1, forward strand.
AATTGAGATTGCATAGTATTGTGGGATGAACAGGGGTCGCCAAAATTTTTAATTTGTGAGGTGGGGGTGCTTCTAGCCTTCTACTCTAAACTGTTTATCACTTTCCACTTTTTGGGGAACCTGGGCCTTTTTTTGGGGGGGGGGGGGGTGTGGGTTTGGGGAAGCTGTAAAATGCATGTGAGAGTTGGAACTTTAGCCTTCATTTTCATGTTTTTTAAGGCTCAAAATTAATATGTAATTCTTGTTTTATCATAAAATTATTCTTATTAAATAAGAGGATTTTCAATAAAAAGGACATTATAGGTAAACCAAAAGTTATACATTAATTGAGGTCTTGGCTTAGTATATAATATAGAGTTAATATATTTAGATTGTAAAAAAAAAGAAGAAGATGCTGAGATGGCAGTTGGTATCATTTCGATGCATAATTCATCAGCACAAATACAATTGCTAAGACCATTTCCAACCCATATTCCATATTTTGAAACTCTACCCTGCCACATTAGCCAAAGTTTCGCATTTTTGGAACTCGTATTCCTTTTCTTTTCTAACCTATGGAACTTCAACTTAAATCACTGAATAAAATATTTGTAATGAATCCACATTATAACATGAAATCTTTTTTTGATAACGCAAATAATATTTTTAAGAAGAAAAAAAGAGGAAAAACAAAAAAAATCACAAAAGGACATAAAAAGTTGGAACAAATGGTGGAATGGCAATGCGAGTGGTGAAGCTATAAGAGGGCCAAGCCAGAAGACACTCTTAAATACATCTGCAATAATAAGCCATGATTATGTAGTGTTGAGTTGGTTAATGACCTCTGTACTATGTGGGCAAGCAGCACCCCTGCCTTGAGTCCCCTGTTCGAATCACACAAGTAGCAATTTTTGTTTTTGTAGCTGTGGTTGTGGTGGGCGCCGCGCACTGCGGTGGTCGGCCGGTTATTGCACTGTGGTGGTTGACGTTGAGGAATCGAACCTGGTTCACGGTAAAGTTCTTAATTAGCCATTTATTTCAAAAATTGAATGTGTAAATTTTTTTTGTTGATTAGTTTATGAATGTGGTCGTTGATAGGGAGATCTGTGGTTCTCTGCCTTGCCTGAGATTGACATTTTCTTCCCCCATTGTTTCTGGTTGGTTGGGTTGGGGAGGGGCTATTAGTGGAAATATGTGTTCACCAAGATGAATTTGTAAATGACTTTGTGTGAATGAGAATAATGGCATGGAAGGAAACAGACCATTAAAATCCAAGCATATGGAACATGGAATCATAATATGCAATATGGAAGGAAATGGAGTCCCCACCTTTGATTTTGGTCGGTCAGAAAGCAGTGTATGTTGGTAATTAATAATTGGCTGTGTTCTATATATGGATAATTTAGTTGAAGGTGGTGAGGTAAAAATTAATGCACGAAATTCAGATCTGATATTTTTGCAAATTGTTCTGTCATCTAGATTTGTTATAGAGTTCATTCTTATGGAATTTTATTAAATTAAATAGCCCTATAAATAAAGTTAATTGCCCCTGCATAGTGTGCAAGATTAAATTGTGTGCCATGAACTGGTTGGTTAATTATTTACAACAGTATGGTGTTTGAAAGTTCGAAAGATGCATTCTTTTTGCACCCACCATGGAACTTAAAATTGCTTATTACTACATTTTATTACATACTATTCTGTAAATGTGTAACATTTTTGCAAATTGGTGGCTAATATGTTGTTGGAGTTTATTGGATTGCAATTGGTGATATTTTTTTCGGGAAATTATTTGACCTGTTTTATGAGTTAATTATTTGACCTGTAAATGTGCAAGATTACAAAAACCCAAACCCTAAACACTAGCCATTATATTAAGCCTACAAACCCTAAAAACCTAAACCCTAAACCCTAACTGTAAACCCTACAAACCCGAAACCATGTAGCCTACCCTAAACCCTCACCTAACCCTAGAAACAATAAAACCTAGAAACCCTAAACCCTAAAAACCCTAAACCTCAAACCCTAGAAACCCTAAACCGTAGAAACCCTAAACCCTAAACCCTAAATTTTAGAAACCCTAACCCTAGATACACTAAACCGTAAACCGCAAACCCTAAATCCTAAACCCTAGGAACGCTAAACCCTAGATACCCTGAACCATAAACCCTAAAAACTATGACCTAACCCTAAAGCCTAAAGCCTAGTAACCCTAACCCTAGAAACCCTAAACCTTAAACCCTAAAACCTAAACCCTAGACCTAGAAACCCTAACCCCTATACCCTCGAAACCCTGAGCCCTAAACCCTACGACCCTAATCCCTAGAAACCCTAACCCTTGAAACCCTAAATCCTAAACCCTAGAAACCCTAAATCCTAAACCCTAGAAACGCTAAACCCTAAACCCTAAACCCTAAACCCTAACCCTAAACCCCTAACCCTAGAAACCCTAAACCCTAAATCCTAAACCATAAATACCCTAAACCCTCAACCCTAAACCCTCAAAACCCTAACCCTTGAAACCTTAAACCCTAAATCCTAAATCCTAAACCCTAGAAACCCTAAACCCTAGAAACCCTAAACCCTAAACCCTAACCCTAAACCCTAATCCTAACCCTAACCCTAAACCCTAGAAACCCTAAACCCTATAAACACTAACACTAGAAACTCAAAACCCTAAACCCTAAACCCCAAACCCTAAACCCCAGCCCTAAACCCTAGAAACCCTAAACCTTAAACCCTAAAAACCCTAAGCCTTGGAAACTCTAACCCTTGAAATCCTAAACCGTAAACCGTAAACCCTAAACCCTAAACCTGAAACCCTAAAGCCTAAAGCCTAACCCTAAACCCTAGAAACCCTAAACCCTAAGCCTTAAACCCTAAACACTAAACCCCATACCCTAAACACTAACCCTAAATCCTAGGAGCCGTAAACCCTAGAAACCCTAAACACTAAGCCCTAAACCCTAACCCTAAACCCTAAACCCTAAACCTAAGCCCTAAACCCTAAACCATAACCCTAAACCCTAACCCCAAACCCTAGAAACCATAAACCCTAAGCACTAGAAACCCTAACCCTAGAAACCCTAAACCCTAACCCTAAATCCTAAACCCTAAATCGTAAACCTTCAAGCCTAAACTTGAACCCTCGAAACCCTAAACCCTAACCCTAATAATTGCTAGAAAATGTGAAAGTATGTCATTTATATATGTAATTTAGGTGTCGCATCTGTATACCCTAAAGTGATAATGGCGAACTTCATGCGTACGTCTTTATAAGTTGCATATTATCTCTCAAGATAATAAAATGCAGTGTCATGAATAATTTTATGTATGATGTAATGTAGTGTATTAACATGTCTTCTTGTGTACTGATCATTGGTGCGGGTTGAGTTTAAATCTTAGGATGGGGAAAAAACGAAAATTCATTGACATTACAACTAAATCTCGCAAATGTTGTTGTAAGTGTCACGAGGTAGATGTTATTGATGTACAGCTTTCTTCATTGTGCGAAGTTGTATTATGTCAAATGATTAAGTGAATTACATAATTTTGCCGAGTATATGCTTAGTATTCATGTAGTTTTGTTGATGTTGTAAGCGAACTTTGGCAACTTTGCTTATAACCACCATCCTGTTTAAGTATCATAACATTTTCATCTCCGGGCATGACACATATGATATGACCTGAATTAAATTTAATAGTGAGCAGATTTGAAATGGGCATACCACATTATCGCTTAGTGGATGTATCACCGAAGATATAAAAGTACTGGTGAATTGCGGGACCATTTATTAATGGGGTGGAGGAATTTGATAAGCATGCTCGAGCCCAACATGACTTAATCACGAACGGAGTGTATCGTTGTCACTGTGCTAAATGCAAGAATACTAAATACCTGCTAACTCCGCATGGGTGAACCAATCAAGCCCAGTGTACAATGAGCATGAGCACTAGACTAGTGGTTTCAATGGGCATTAGATGGACTCAATGCTGAATGATGCGTTCAGATATGATGACATAAATGTTGATGCTGGAATGAACGCTAACGCAGAAGCATTTTGTACCATGCTCCATTTGGCACAACAACCGTTGTATGAGGGGGTCGCACACTCATACTGATCTCTTTGCTGCCATGAGGTTGCTAAGCATTAACTAAGAACATAATATGTCCCATCGCTGCTTTGATGATATATTACGTCTGATGCAAGAGATGACCCCAACTCCAAACCGCATTCCGAAAAATTTTAGTGCTCTTAAAAGGAGAGTTAAGGAGTTGGGATTGGATTATGAGACTATTGACTGTTGCTCTAAAGGTTGTATGATATATTACAAGGCTGATGGTACCCTTTCAGCGTGCAAATTTTGTGGGAGTGGAAGGTATAAACCGATGAGGAATCCTAACGGAAGGAACAAGCCTATCCCCTGTGCTAAGATGCATTACATGCCACTTATTCTAAGGTTGCAGCGACTGTATGCATCAAAGAAGACTGCAGAGCATATGTTGTGGCATAGCAATCATGCAGCGCAAGATGGTGTGCTTAGCCATTCTTCCGATGCTGCAGCATGGTGACACTTTGGTCGAATGCACACTTCATTTGCTGCAGAGCCACGGAATGTACGGCTTGCTTTATGCGCTGATGGGTTCTCACCACACTCAAATTCAGCAAGATCGTATTCTGTATGGCCGGTTGTTATATGTATGCACAACTTGCCACCGCATCTTTGCATGAAGCTCACGTACATGTTCCTAACATGTCTCATACCAGGTCCGCACAACTCTAAGAATAAGATAGATGTGTACGTACAACCACTAATCGATGAGTTGCAGACTTTGTGGAATATACACTTGCTCATTTGCACATTCATTGCTTTGACGTGCACCGCATCACTGTTGCCCTCAAAGTAAGACTACCCCCGCTACTTGCAAACGGTGGGGCCTCCCATACATATCTCCCTCAGAGTAAGCTTCAATCTGTCAGTTTCCCATGGGTGTACCACTTGCACACCATGGTCTACTATAGTGAACATAGGCCTCATCCTGGACAAACATGGCAGAGTACCTAACAGCACCCAACAATGCAAAAACGTACTTAATCATTTACAACAAACAGGGATGGGGGTGTATTCACAGCTGAGAATGCAACATGAGCAGAATGCCAAAGCTACACAGCTTCAATTTATTAGTTTCCCATAGGTGTATCACTTGCACACCATGGTTTAGGCCTCATCCTGGATAAACATGGCAGAGTACCTGACAGCACCCAACAATGTAAAAACGTACTTAATCATTTAGACACAAATAGGGGTGGGAGTGTGCTCACAACTGAGAAGGCAGTATGCCCAGAATGCCAAAGCTGCACAGCTTCAATCGGTCAGTTTCGCATGGGTGTACCACTTGCACACCATGGTTTATCACGGTGAACATAGGCCTCATGTTGGGTAAACATGGCACAATACCTGACAGCACCTAACAATGCAAAAACGTACTTAATCATTAACACACAAACAGGGGTAAGCATGCCAGTCCCCTATGCACATGCACCAATGAACTTCAACATTAACATACAAATAGGAGTGGAGGTGTGCTGACAGCTGAGAAGGCAGTATGAGCAGAATGTCAAAGTTTGACAGTTGTAATCTATCAGTTTTTCAGTGGTGTAGCACTTGCAAACCATGGTTCACCACGGCCAACATCGGCCCCTTGTTGGGTTAACATAGCAGGTTACCTGACACAATGTTGCGCCCCTAAATTAAACATGTTTCACTGTTTGTATTTTTCCTTAAAAATTCCTTCAGTGAGAATCTAATAAACCCAATGATAGGGGCGTTGCTGCCGTCCAAGAGGACTGAAACATGAGTGCTATAAATAACACAGTTAAGTATAGCTTCAATGATACACAAACACCTGATCAAACGCTATATAATCAACTGTTAATCAACATAAGGTTTATACACCCTAGTAAAATAATTCACCATATAATCTGTATCTCCATTCACTGAAGATTTCAGTATACAGTTTTAAAAATATGTATGTACTATATCATGATTGATCCACCCAGATTTCCTTACTCAACTTATTCCCTTCCGCTGGTTTACTACCATGAAGGCGATTCTCTGAGCATTTGCCTAAAACAAAACATGAAAAACATATCGAACTGTGAGTCAAAGCTCAGTATATGCATTTCTGTATTATTAAATGATCATTGAAACACTAATTTGGGCCCACCTTGCAATTCATTTAAGATCAAAATAGGGAATGAGATGAATATAAAACTGCATTGCTAATTATTATCTGATAGTAAAGCCCTTGATACTGTTACGATCTATGAATAGGTGTACACCTGCCAAGCCGATCAAGAGACCTAGCCTGAAGTCACGCGGGTAATTGAAGGGCGAATGCCCTATAGATGATAACTGGCGGGGTCACTAATTAAATGATAAATTACTGTGTAAACTGATTCATTGATGTACTTACCGAAACATGATAACTTTGATAAATACACTCTGATTTCTAAAGATATAGGTAATGAACATACCTGAAGTCTTTAAAATGATATTTTACTTGATAATACTTGTGCACAATAGAAACGATAGATTAGGCCTCGATTCTGCTAGAGAAATGTAATTATAGGTAAATGCAATTAGTAAACAATATTTACTCCCGTAATTTGTAACTTTAATAAAAATTGATTAATTAAAAAGCTTCCATAGTTCCAATAATTCAATATAAGATAAGTTACAACAAAAAAGATTTGAAAAATAAATCAATTAGGGTTATTGAACCTGAAATACAATAAACTGAAGCAAAATAGACCAAATTGGAATGATTGAGGTGATAATGAAAAGATTTTAATTGATATAAATAGAATATGGGTTTTTGATATTTCTAAAATGGATAATAGAAGCCTAAAATGGATAATAGGAGGTTTAATGCCATAAAGGGTGTTGTGAGGTTCATAAAAGCTCAAATAATACCAGCTTGGTTTGATGGACACTGATTTTGAGTCATTACTCTGCTCACTTCTCAAATTTCATTTTCATGCTCATTTAACTTGGTTTTCAACCCAAGTAAGCTTCTATACATAATCAAACTTGTTGAACTCACTAAACTTGGTAATTGCTTTGTAATACCCATAATTAGATAGAAACTTCTGATGATAAATCCAAATGTCGTGATTTCTTTCTTCTGCCATATTACCGATCGATGGTCTACTTTAGAAAATCCATATCTTTCACTCCCGACCTCCAATTGAGATATAAAACCCCAATATCAAAAGATCACAAAGTCGTATAAAACTTTTATTGCGCACACAAAACATGATTCACATAGTAAAGCTCCTAAAATTGGGCTAGAACACAACTGTGCACAACTTTGGTGCAAACTGCGCAGTCCTAGAAAAACGACCATAATTTTTTTCACAGAACTCGGATTAAGGTGATTCAAAAGGCATTTGAAAGATAACTCATTAGCCTATCCAAACACCAAAAATCACATTTTTTCAATAGCCCAATCAATATCAGATTTTTTCGTAAAATCCACTATTCAAGTCTGCTCCCAGTTTCGATGTATTCTAAGCAGTCTTCAGTAAAGTGGTCATAACTTTGTCCACACAACTCAAAATTAAGTAATTCCAAAGCCCGCTGAAACCTAACGCATTGAGCTTTCAATACACAAAAAAACTTGATTTGTGGATGTGCTAATCAGTACCAGTTGATTCCCAAAGTAACCCTTATTTTTGGGTCTATTTACAGCATAATAGCTTATATTTGCAATATTTTCTTCACATAATCCCCCACTAAAATCACTCTTTAACTCATCCAAAACCACACCAACATTATTATAATTATTTACGATGATAAAGATTACCAAATCAAACACAAAATAATCCAAATCCATCACTTCAAACTTAAACTAGCATGATCATGAACAATCTCAACTCCCACATATTTTTATGCTTAATCAACACTTAAACACTTTAAAGATAGCTCTTAATCTTATCAAAATAGCATGATCAACAAGCAAAACCAATAAAAATAAGAATCAAAAACAAAAATCAGCATGATAGGGATTGAAGTTTACTCACTTTGTGCTTGAATATATGGAGCTGGAGGTGGTGTTTAGCGGTTGTGGGAGCTAGGGATGGTGGCTGGTGGCTAGAGGTGGCTGGGAGTGGTGGCGACCACCAAGAACAGTAGCAAACTTGGGCTGAACATAGGCTAGGCGGTCATGGGTTGGAGGAGGAGAAGAGGAAAGAAAGCCTTGTGTTTGTTTACTTAGTTGAAAATGATTTTGTAATTTACTTGGCTGATATAAAGCCTCCAAAAACTAAATTTTTTTGTTAATTATAATTAGCCTAATGATGGTAATTAGCTAAGTAAAAAGGGGTGTAACCTTATTGGGCCAAAATTGGGCCCAATTGAGTTGGGCTTGAAATTAGAACACTCCGTTGGGACAAAATTTTTGCGTAGCTCGGAATTTTTTTTTTTTGGTGATGTTATGAAAAATAATTAAATCTTTTAAATCATAATTATCGAGGCCTACTATCGATTTTTCTGAAAATTTTTGGTAAATGAAACCCGAAACGCAAAGTGGAGCCCAAAATGAATTCTCCCATCCGAGGTGATTAAATGAGATAATTAAATGGAAAAAATTAATAACATGACTTAATTAAATAAATAAACATGATTTAGGGTCGGGCTATTACACACGACATAACAATGTACAACCTAAATTCATCATTAACATACAAACAAGGGTAAACATGCCAGCCCCCTACGCACATGGACCAATGTACTTGCACATTACAAGCCAAATGAGGGTGGGGGTGGGGCGACAGCTGAGAATCTAATATGATCAAAATGTCAAAGTGGCAGGACTACAATGTGACAGTTACCCACGAGTTTACCGGTTGCAGACATGGTTTACCACGGTGAACATTGGCCTCCTCCCGAGTAAACATCTCAAGTTGCCTGACAGTAGGGAACATCCAAAACTGTACTTAGTGATTGACACACAAACAGGGCTGGGGGTGTGCTCACAGCTGATAATCCAATGTGAGCACAATGCAAAAGTATCTGTGAATTGAGGACATCTGTGGATTGCAACCTAATGTGGTTCAACGACCTGAAACATAGGAACCATCCAACAAATCTTCAACCTTCACAATATCACCTTTGTAGTTCACATCAAAGTCTGCACGGGGATTGCGACAAGTGCGCCTCATGTGTCCAACTTCTCCGCATTTGGAGCACCTCCGAGACCTCGACCCCTGTGTTTTTGACTCCCTGCGCTTCGACGGTGGCCTACCTGGCTATCTCCCATTCGTAGGGGGTAATATGCAGCGGTCACAGTCATCATTAAGCTCATCCCCGCCGACCACCCGCCCCATCTTCGCATCAACTATTGCCATGTCGTGTGTCTCCATCGGATGTACCAGCTGGTTGTATATGATTTGTTGGGTTGCAGTTTTATAAATCGGGTGCACGTAGTCATACACCCACAAGTTCACCTTAGCTATCATAGCCAACACATGACCGCACAGAATACCTCGTGTTTGTCACACCTTACACGTGCAAGTCTGTTGTCCTAACTTTACCACTAACTTGCGACTGTTAGTAAGCTTCACACTGTATTCCCCTAACATTAAACTGTAGCACTCCATAACTGCAATACAACTCATCCTTTGGTAAATGTCAGCCAACTTCTGCTCGATTCTCTCCCCCACCCTATTCTTCCACTTCATCGTGTCCTGCTTATGCTTGTCCATCTTCTTCCCAAGCTTCTCCAAGTGCCCACTGACAAGCCACGGCATGGGCATAGGGCGTAGTCGTCTCATCCAATAGTTCCAGCTTTCTATAACATTGTTGTTCATTCTGCCCCACCTCTTCTTCTCAAACTTCGAAGCAGCCCACTGTTCTGGCTCATTGTCGTCCACCCAGGCACCGAGCTCTGCCTTGTACCCCCTCAGCTCCTGCAACGCGACATTGAACTCCACCGCTGTTGGAGCATATGTAACTCTGTACAACATTTCCTTCACTATCTGCTTCGTTGCTTCTTTTCGGACACCATGCTTTCCTGCCTTCTTTAAAAAGTTCTCTGTCAGGTGACGTAAGCAGTAGCTGTGGTACTCCTTGCCACATATGTGAGCCACCACAGCTAGTAAGGCAGGGTTCCTGTCGGACATGATCACCGGCTTTAGACCACCCAAGCACTCCATTACTGTCTGCAAGAACCAAACCCACTCCCTAATTATCTCACCACAAACTATGCCATACGCAAAATTAAAGAGGTGGTTCAGTGCACATGCAGCAAGTAGTTTGTACGGTCCGCTCAGATGGCACCCGTCGACGAACAATATCTTCCTGCGCCCTAGTTTGAACTCGTGCATACTAGCGACGTATGCGACAAACATCCTTGTAAACCTCGAACCCTTAACCTCGCACAACACCACTGACCCCGGGTTCGCTTTGACTATGGCCGCACACATCCACGGCAGCAATCTGTAGTGATCATCAGGCCTCCCAAGCACCATCATGCGCACAAACTCCCTTACCCTCCATGACTGCATGTATATCAGCCGAATCCCCAGCTCCAACTCCAGATCCTGCATAATGTCCCTCGGTGCATAATCCATACACAAACTCAACTTACCCTCGATCAGGTATGCAAGGAGTTCGGCTCTAACACGTCTTCTCCCCCACATATTCATCTGACACAGTTCCCCGACACTGTGTTTATGCTGCCTTACAAAATCTTTTACACACATAACCTGTGTGTTCTTCCCACCTCTTACACATATGTAGAAAGGACAGTCGCTTGTATCGCACCTCACCACAATTCTTTGCTTGCAGTTCCGCTTAAACCGATAACTGAAGTGGTTCGCAATTGCAAACTTGCACATTACTTATCGAATTGCTTCAGCTGATTGGAAGATCTGCCCCTCCCCCCTAAGTAACTTCTTCCATATGCTCAACTTACGGTAGTAGGTTTGCCCTTGCAGACTCGACCGTGGCCACCCACTCTCATTAGTATTGCTCCTTTTATCCCCTCTTACTTGGTTGCTTTCTTCCCCTCCTTCTACCGCCGCCTCGTCCTCCCCCATATCCTCTGACGCAATTGATATCTCATCATCATCAAACATCTCAATTATTTCCCTGCCACTTACACTAACAGCCGCTCTGCGAATAAAATACATAATAAAGCAACATGTCAAGAACTTATTGTCATTACCCACATTCACCTATATCATTCATACCAGTATTCATATGCAACCCATCTTTTCACACCTGCTCCATTACGACCCTGTTGGACCATATCATCCCTATCCCTGTCGCTTCTCCCACGAACTACCCCATCATCATAGGTCTGCGTTGCCTTTTGTGTGCGCCTCTTTGGCCCATCACTTTCGCCCACATACAAATACCCGTGCTCGTCATTCCCCTTCAAAAACATCCTCACATCACCATCCCCCTCCAACTCCATTACCATCCCCCGGTCATACTTCAAACTGTACCACAATTTCTGCACAGTCAACTCATTACCGGTTATCTCACTCACCTTTCTTCGCATCTCCTCCAACCCCATATCCTCTTTTAGCACCATACACTTCGTCCAACCCCCTACATACGTTACTTTTCCACCTCCATCATCGTCCAACTCACCCCCTGTAACACATCAACAACTACCACTCTGCCACCACCACTACCTCCCACAGTAACACCATATCCATCCATTTCTACCAGACGTCGCACCACCAACTACCGTACTACTATATGGGTCGGCTACCTTCCCAATTACCCTGCACATCAAACAATAACAATTGCTGGTTAGCGCAACAAATTATGCACCGTCCACTACAAACACCTACATAATACGCGTCTCCAACACCACTGCTATCTGTCTCCCTATTCATTACACTACGTTTACCATGGTTAACACCACATTTTCCCCTGGTTCTACAATGCCCTCTTCTCATTCACTGTAAGTGTCAAAATACATCATCTTCCCTCCATGACAAGCACACCCTATCCCACCCTCCAACATGTCCACCCATGCAATTGGGTTTTCATGTAACAACATTAATGATACCCTGGTATATGATGACTAACAACATGGCACACATGTTACCCCACATATTTGCCCTTCCTACACCCTAATTCATTCACCAAAATATCATTCCACATACCAAAATCATTAACAAAATTAAATATTTAACATACCGTATGTTTACCACGCCGCTTGAAGGTGTGTACCAACGTCACACGACCAAGCCCTTCTACCTCAGACTTCACGGCTCACCTCCAATGCTAACTTTCTACCATCACCAAGCACTGCAAACTCAGTTCCAGCTTCCCTCTAAACTTTCTCTCATCTGCAGTTTCGCATCTTGCCTCAACCCCCTTCTTCTCCCACAACCAAGCTGCCTTCAACAATTAGGGCTAGATTTCCCTCAATTTTCATGCACAATTGCTCACTACTCTAGAATTCAGGAGTACATTCAACTTTGGACAAAGATTGAGAGAGAGAGAGATAGCGTATGTCTGAACTTCACACAAAACCCTTGTTCTTTCCCTTACCTTTGCTCCCTCTGTTGTTTCCAGGTTTTGGAGGAGAGACAAAATCAGTGAGCTACAAGTAGGAACTCCCCACATTTTCATTAAGGGCATGTTGGGCATTTCACTTTATTTTGCTTTCTCCCTCATTTGGTTTTCCCTCCAAAAGCAACACCTATTTGTTGCAAAAAAAATGGGTTTGTTGAAGGCATGTTGAAGGATGACCCACTTGTAAATTTCCCTTTAGATTTATTTGGTTTTTGCTAAATAGAACACTACTAGTGCTATTTTCAAATTTATGTTTAATGTAATTTCACCCTTCTTCTTCTTCTTTCACTTTTATTATTTATGCTGACCCTTTGCATTAATTGCCCGTACTGTGTTCTATAAATTTAGTTTTTCTGCAATATTCTAATTGTCATAGGTAAGGTTGTGATGGCTTAGGTTGATTTGATTTTTACTAGTTAATCATCATTAGTGCCATCATTTTGTTTCACCTTCATTTTTATTCATTTATTTATTTATTTATTCCTACCCTATTTATTAGTGTAGAATAACTCGTAGTATAAGTTTTGCCGTCAATTTTGTTCAATAAGTTTAATTGTTATTAAAAGCTGAGCTAGTTGATTGGTTAATTTAATACTTTCATCTTCGTGGGAACGACCCGTATTCGCTGGATCATACTCCAAAGTGACACCGTGTGCTTGCGGCTGCTTTTTACATCAACAAGTTTTTGGTGCCGTTACCGGGGATGGTACATATTCAATCAACTATTTTTTAGTACTTTGCTATTTTTTTCGACATTGTGTCTTTTACTAGTTTCTGTGCTTTATTTATTTATTATTAGTTTTATTTATTATTTACTCTCTCTATTTGAGTAGTTTTTACTTAGATCACTTTTATTTTCTTGTGTCAAAAAAAAAAGATCAAAAATACGATTGTGGGACTTGCATGATTGTTTGGGTTAGGGAGCCTAAAAGAAAAAGACTGATTAGGATCGAACCTGAACCTGAACTGGAAAAAAAGGCTGGACAAGAAAGAACTGAAAAGGCCTTAAATGAGATATTTTACCGTTAGCGTTCAACCTTACCTTCATGCTTTAATCTATCTCCCTTAGGTATTAATGTGAACCTGAAACTAGAACCACATTATTATCAGATGCTTCTTAAATTCACTGGACTTGAAGATGCTTATTTATTTTTAAGTGAATTTGAAGAAGTATGCAATATGATACATTTTCATAATATGAATACTGATGTGGTTAAATTGAGATTTGTTCCTGTCGCTTTAAAAGATAATGCCAAGAGATGGATGTATAGTTTGCCTGCTAACTCTATTTCGAATTAGAATGATTTTGTTAAAGTTTTCTTGCGAAAATATTTTCCTAATGGCAAAACCGTTAAACTAAGGAATGAAATAAATCAGTTTATTTAGTTTGATAAGAAACCTTTTTGGAGATATATAGAAAGATTTAAGAACTTGTTAGCCCAATATCCCCACCATGGTCTTAAACAGCGGCGTTTATGTCAAATTGTGTATGAGGGTCTAGACCAACAAACTAGGACCATGCTAGAATCTATGTTTCAAGATAGATTCCTATCCAAGAGTCCTACCGCAACTTGGAAATTCTTAGAGGACTTAGCTGAAAAGACAATGCAGTAGGAGATCACTAGAGATGATAGCCTCAGTTCTAGAATCGCTAGTGCCAAGGGGGGTATGCATGCAGTATCAGACTTCAACCATATAGAGTCTAGATTTACAGCTTTAGAGAATTAGTTAAAGGGGTTGACTATTCAGCAATCCCAGGTCTTTCAAAGTACTACCATTACATGTTCTCACTGTCAATCCCCAGACCATACCTTGAGTGCTTGTCCCTTCTATGCTCGCCAGTTATCAACTGGAACTGAGTAAGTGAACATGGCCTACCAAAGGCCAAGAAACGATCCATTTGCACCAACCTACAATCCAAGGTGGTGAAATCACCCGAATTTTTCCCGGAGCCAAGGCCAGAACTTAGAAGGTCCTAGCACACAGACCGAAATGTTCCCTGGAAACACTTCTATCCAGCCATATCAAGCACCTAGGCTACCTCTTCCCTCTGTTGCCCATACCCAATCACCTCCTGGCTATAATGAGATTGATAAAAGATTCAGCAATCTAGAAAGATCACAAAATAGCCTAGAGAAGGTAATGAGGACCATGGCAGAACAGTTGTCTCAGCTGGCCTCAGCCAATAAGGAAAAAGGAACATTTCCTAGTCAGATAAAGCCTAACTCGAATGTAGGTTCTTCCTCAATGTGCCCACCAGTCCAGGATAATGTGAAAAGGGTTAATGCAATAACTTCACTTAGGTCAGGACATTTAATTGATCATAACTTGGAAGACCTTGTGGATGTTCCTATTCAGTTCTTTCCATCTCTATCTCCTCCATCTTCCCCTGATAATGATTCTACTTCTAGGGATGCTACTGATGGCACCCTAATTGACCCTTCCTGACCTACTGACTTAGTTGACCCCGAAGAGACTAAGCAAGATGAATCCAAGAAGGGAGATGATACATCTCAGCCTTCGACTGTTAAGAGGGTTCATAAACCCACTGCACACTTTCCTAATAGGCTAAGGAATAAGAAGGATCATACACATGTTGATAAGATTAGAGAGACCTTCTCCCAAGTCAAAATCAATTCCCCTTCTAGATGCTATCCAGCAGATGCCTCCTTATGCCAAGTTTCTGAAAGAGTTATGCACCAACTAAAGAACGACCAATGTCCCTAAGAAGGCTTTCTTAGCCTCAAATGTGAGCTCAATTATCTCACGCCAAATCCCAACCAAATACAAAGACCCTGGTTGCCCTCTCACTTCCACAGTCATAGGGGACCAAACCATTTATAGAGCATTGTTGGATTTAGGGGATAGCGTTAATTTGCTTCCATAATCAGTGTATGAGAGGCTAGTATTGGGAGAGTTAAAACCCACTAGAACAATTCTCCAGTTAGCCGACCACTCCACTAGAGCTCCTAAGGGAATAGTTGAGAATGTTTTGATTAAGGTGGGTGAGTTCATATATCCTGTGAATTTTGTTATTCTAGAAATCGAGTCTCTTGCTAACTCTGAAACCCAAATACCTGTCATTCTTGGTCGACCTTTCCTAGCTACTTCTAATGCTTTGATCAATTGTAGGAATGGTGTGCTAAAGTTGTCTTTTAGAAACATGACTGTTAAGTTGAACATTTTTAATATGCAAAGACAACCTGCTATTTTTGATGAGTTTGATACTGTTAATTGGCTTGATGTGTATGCTTGTGATGGCTCATATGTTGATGATTTGATTGATAATGATATATGTGATGAGATTAATCCCCTCTCCCCTGGTTCTTCTGATTCTCCTTCCTTGGCACATACTCCTGATCCCGTATTAGAGTTGAAACCCTTGCCTGATTCCCTTAAGTATGTCTTTTTGGGTCCTAATGAGACTTTACCTGTGATTATTGCATCTGATGTAAATGAGGACTAACAAAGTAAATTACTGAAAGTACTTAGGGAATACAAAGATGTCATAGGGTGGACCTTAGGTGACATTAAAGGTATTAGCCCATCCATTGTGCAATATAGAATTCATCTTGAGGAGAATACTAAACCTCACGTCTGAACCCTACCCCGCAAGAAGTCATCAAAAAGGAGGTCATTAAGTGGTTAGATCATGGGATAATTTACCCCATTTCTGATCGTGAGTGGGTCAGCCCGACTCAAGTCGTTCCTAAGAAGACCGGTATTACTGTGATAAGGAATGACAAGAACGAGCTAGTCCCCACTAGAGTCCAATCTGGGTGGCGTGTATGTATTGACTATAAGAAACTGAATGCAGCCACTAGGAAAGGCCACTTTCCTTTGCCTTTTATGGACTAAATACTTGAGATGTTAGCCAGACATAGTTACCACTGCTTTTTGGATGGATATTCTGGCTACACCCAAATCTCCATAGCACCTGAGGACCCAGATAAGACCACTTTTACATGTCCCTTTGGTACTTTTGCCTTTAGAG
Source organism: Carnegiea gigantea (assembly GCA_029747015.1). Classification (NCBI taxonomy): domain Eukaryota; kingdom Viridiplantae; phylum Streptophyta; class Magnoliopsida; order Caryophyllales; family Cactaceae; genus Carnegiea; species Carnegiea gigantea. The sequence continues at coordinate 86,040 of JAKOGI010001477.1, forward strand.
AATGCCATTTGGTCTTTGTAATACTCCTGCCACTTTCCAGCTTTGCATGATTTCTATATTTTCTGATATAATTGAGCAGTGCATTGAGGTGTTTATGGTTATTTTTCTTTGTTTGGTTCTTCGTTTGATGACTGTTTAACCAATCTGATAAGAGTTTTGCAAGGATACAGGGAAAAGAATTTGACTCTGAACTGGAAAAAATGCCATTTTATGACAAAGAAGGGAATTATTTTAGGGCATGTAATTTCACGTGATGGGATTGAGGTTGATAAAGCAAAAATTAATTGGATTGCTATTCTTCCCCCTCCTACCTGTGTGAAGGATATTAGGTCATTTTTAGGGCATGCAGGATTTTATAGATGATTTATCCAGGATTTCAGTAAAATTGCTAAGCCCTTGACTAACCTTTTAGCCAAAGATGTACCTTTTCACGTCTCTGAGGAGTGTTTAAAGGCATTTAATAGGCTAAAGGAAGCCCTAACTTCTGCCCTCATCCTATACCCCCTTTCTGGGGAGAGCCCTTTGAACTGATGTGTGATACTTCTAATTATGCTGTGGGGGTTGTCTTAGGATAACGTGTGGATAGAAAACCTCATGTCATATATTATGCAAGCCATACCCTGAATGAGGCCAAGTTGAACTACACTGTCACTGAAAAAGAGTTTTTGGCAGTTGTGTTTGGTTTTGAAAAATTTCAACCCTACTTGATTGGCTCTCATATGATCGTACATACTGATCATGCTACTCTAAAGCATCTATTCTCCAAGAAGGATGCAAAACCTAGATTGCTTAGATGAATTTTACTCTTGTAGGAATTTGATTGTGAGATTTGGGATAGAAAGGGTTCAGAGAACCTGGTGGCTGACCATCTATCCCGGCTCGTTGTGAAAAATGAGAATGAAATGCCCATTTCTAAGTGCTTCCCTGATAAACAGCTACTTATGATTCAATCTGAACCATATTATGCTGACATTGTCAACTACTTAGTGACTAGAGATATACCCCCCAGGTTAGAATAAGCATGATAAGGACAGATTCTTTTCTCTGGTAAAATTTTCTATTGGGATGACCTCTACTTGTTTAAATATTGTTCTGACCAGATTTTTAGGAGGTGTATCCCTGATAATGAGATTAGAAGTGTCCTTTCTTTTTGTCACGATCAAACATGTAGGGGGCATTTTAGTGAGAAGAAAATAACTGCCAAAGTCCTTCAGTGTAGTTTATATTGGCCTACGTTGTTTAAAGATGCCCACTTGTACTGTAAAAGCTGCCCTAGGTGTCAACAGTTTGGGAAAATCAGTAGAACAGACATGATGCCCCTTAACCCTATAATTATTGTTAAAATTTTTGGTGTTTAGGGGATTGATTTTATGGGATCATTTCCATCTTCTTTTGGGAATGAATATATTCTCCTTGCTGTAGATTACGTGTCTAAGTGGGTGGAGGCTGTGCCAACCAGGACAACTAAGGCTAGAGTCATTGTCAAGTTCCTTAGGGAAAATATTTTCTCCAGGTATGGCATGCCAAGGGCTATTATTAGTGATCGGGGTACTCATTTCGATAATCGTTCTTTTAATGCATTATTGAAAAAGTATTCAATCATTCATTGTTTAACCACCACCTATCATCCCCAGACTAGTGGCTAGGTAGAGGTTTCTAATGACAGATTAAGTAGATTTTAGAAAAGACTATGAGTAGAAACCGTAAGGATTGGGCAGATAAGCTTATTAATGCTCTTTGGGCTTATAGGACGGCTTTTAAGACCCCTTTAGGCATGTCTCCTTTTAGGGTTGTCTTTGATAAGTCTTGTCATCTTCCAGTTGAACTTGAGCATTAGGCTATGTGGGCTATAAAAACTTTGAACCTTGACTTAGAGACAGTTGGGGTAGAAAGGAATTTACAGTTGAGTGAGCTAGAAGAGATCAGAGTTGAGGCCTATGAAAACTCTAGGATGCATAAGGAGAGAGCGAAATTGTTCCATGATAGGCATATTCATAGGAAGGAGTTCTTCCCGGGTCAGAAGGTCTTGCTTTATGACTCTAGACTACACATTTTTCTAGGTAAGTTGAGATCTCGTTGGACTGGTCCTTTTATTATTTCTCCTATTTTTCCACATGGTGCTATAGAGATACAGGACCCCATGAGAGGTACGCACTTTAAGGTGAATGGACAGAGGTTGAAGCCATTTCTAGAGTTACCTACAGAAGAGAGAGAAGTAGAGTGTCTAATGCTCTACGAACCACAATGCAGAGATTGAGATGTGAAGATTCGCTTGGATGCATCCAGCATTCAACCTGGTACTATTATTCCTTCGTATAAATCTTATTTTGTATATATTTTTCTCTTATTTTTTTTGTTTTGTGTTTTTTATTTTGTGCTTCTCATTCTAATACTCTTACATGCAACAGAGACATTGCATTGTTTAGGTGTGGGGGCGGACCTTTGAATTTCTGAAAAAAAATTTGAAAATACCAAAAAGATTTTCTTTTCTTTTCTTTTTCTTTCGTCTCTTTTGGCTTATTTTATTTTGAGGAATGTATACTATTTTGGCTGGATTTACTCCTTGTAAATTGGTATTATGTTGTATATAGGTGGGAGATATATGATAAAGAACTTAATTCTAAATGTGACATTCTGTACCCACTTTTAACCTTATTATTCCATTATAACTATGAGCCCAACCCTTACTTTTAAATCACCATTATCGTAGGAGATTAGGCCTCTATAGTTTACTCTCCGACTTATCTGTGTACAGTTATTTTTGGGTTTGCTGTCAATTGCATTCAAAAAAAACAGAAAAAAGAAAAACAACAAAAAAAAGTGAGTAATGAGTTGGGAATAACAAGTACCCTTTGACACCCTTTGAGGCAATACTACTACTGAAAAAACTTGTTTCCTATGACAATGAGTCAATAAAGTAGTTTGTGTTTTGTTAAGTGGGAGAGTCAAACTGTGGTTCGCCTAACTCTCAAGGTGATGGTACACTTACACACCAGGCACTCGGGTGGATATATTATTATGCTAGTTTATGGGGTGAAACATTGGAGTACAGATGCGATCCATGAGGACCTAAAGTTTTGAAGTGTACATCTTATTCATATACAGACTAATACCTTGGGTTTAAGGATAATATATCTGGTCGGAATATGTATATTGTTTCCCCTTGTACATGTATATAAAGCTTGAAAAAAAAATCCAAAAAGATTTTATTATTGTTTGTTCTATTTTTTTTTTTCTTTCTTCTTTTCTTTCTTTATCTTAAAAATTTTGTGGGTATATCTTCTGCAAACCCTCATGAAACCTTACTCATCCACTAGGGGGAACCTAGGGGTATAAAGAGCTTGTTGCATATGCTAAATGCAACCGTAATTCCTACGAAAGTGAATTAGGATTTTCTTTTCTTTTTCTTATTTTCTATTTCTCTTTAGGTAGTTCAGTTGTTTTGCTCGGGGACAAGCAAAATTTAAGTGTGGGGGTATTTGTTTATGCCAAACATATGATATTTTAATATACCCCTTTATGCTTACTTTATGCTTGAATAAATATTAAATTAGGATACTTATTTTATTTTATTTTATTTTACAGGCTATGGAATAAATTCAGAAAATTCCGAAAAAAAACAATGAAATACCGGAAAAATGAATTGAGTCAAAGTACTGAAACTTAACTAAGGTCCAAATCTAAGAGCCAAGGCATTGAATCAGAAAAAAGAAAATTCACAGCCCATTTCTCCATTCAGCCCAACCCATATCAAGTCTTCCATTCAGTCTCACATGGCTTGCACATGACTAACCCCCTGCCTCCTTTATTCATTCTCTCTCCTCTTTCACTGCATTGCCTAGAGTTGGAAAAGGTGACCCGATCCGATTACTGATCCGAAACCGACACGAAGTTAAGTGGGTTTGGGTGTGAATTTTCGACCCGTTTAATTAAATAGATTGACACGTTTAACCCGTTTAATTAAATAGGTTAGGTTTAAGTCGAGATTCTCGACACGAAAAGTACCTATTTAACCCGTTTAATTAAATGAGTTAAATAAACCTACTCATTTTTTCATTGGTTATTTATCCATTTACTTTTTATTAGATAATTAAGAATATAAAATTTTTTAAAAATTATGAATTATGACAAATCAGGGGAATTTTAAAGAGTAAATATTTAATGTGATATGTAAACTTAATTTTTAACATTGTAATTATGTATTAGTTAAAAATGTTAAATGCGCAAATAGTTAATTAAGCGACTGAACTTGATCTATTTATCTTAAACGGATTAAGCAGGTCAACCCGTTTAAAAATTAAATGGATACAGGTCAAGATTGTTCAACCCGTTTAATAAACGGAATGGGTTGGGTTCAAGTCGAAGAATTCTCAACCCGTTTAAGTTCGATACCAGCACGAACCCCACCCAACATGACCTATTACCCAGGTCTAGCATTGCTTGATATTTTACCCTTCAGCCCTATTCTTCTCTCTTTCTTCAACCAACCCAGAAAACAACCTCTTAATTTTCTCCACCTTCTTCGCCCATAAGCTGCCATTAACAGTAAAATTCGTTCAGAAGAGTCCCTTGCTGAGTTGACTATTCAAGGGAGATGAGATGGCCGAAAGTGACCCAATGACTCCATTCCTTGAATCGTGTGAAGTGGGTAGCAAAGAATCCGTCAAGTCCAGATTTTGTGGAGTCAAAGAACGGTTACAAGGAGACAAATTTATGTATAAATAGAGGGGAAATTTTGAGTGTTGGGCATCAAATTTTGTCAGCAATCAGTCATTAGTCTTAGTACAATTGAAAATTAGCTCTCCAATTGTTTTCATCCCTCTGTTTCAGATTTTAGACGTTCTTGGGCTCTCCTCCATTGTTGGTTCAAGAGCTCGGGAAGCCATTGTCGCACTTTTATAAGTTGTTGAATGCTAATTTATCATATTTCTGTTCTAATATTACCATTTATGCCAGATTAATTTGAGTCTTTTGCGTCAACCGTCAACAGTTGGCCTGCTCTGTTCTTTTGCTTTGCACGCTCTATTTTTCCAAATTCCAATTGCCTCGATTTTTAATTTAGCCCAATTTGATTGTTTTCTTTTTTTGGGGGTCCCTTTACCTTTTCCTTTTGGTTTTTTTAGGGAACAAAACCTACGTGCTTTAGCCTGGCAGTGCACTTCAGTAGGCCTCTTTTACTTTATCATATGCACAACATGACAAAGGTAGCAGGTTGCTTATTTGTATTGGTCACATCTGATTTAGATTGATTTGGTTTTTGCAAAATAGAATACTACTAGTGCTATTTTCAAATTTTTGTTTAATGTAATTTCACCCTTCTCCTTCTTCTTTCACTTTTATTATTTATGTTGATCCTTTGCATTAATTGCCCCTACTGTGTTCTATAAATTTAGTTTTTTTGCAATATTCTAATTATCATAGGTAAGGTTTTGATGGCTTAGGTTGATTTAACTTTTACTAGTAAATCATCAGTAGTGCCATCATTTTGTTTTACCTTCATGTTTATTCATTTATTTATTTATTTATTCTTACCCTATTTATTGGTGTAAAATAAGTCTTAGTATAAGTTTAGCCGTCAATTTTGTTCAATAAGTTTAATTGTTATTAAAAGCTAAGCTAGTTGATTGGTTAATTTAATACTTTCATCTTCGTGGGAATGACCCGTATTCGCTGGATCATACTACAAAGTGACATCGTGCTCTTGCGGCTACTTTTTACATCAACATGTGCATATGCAGGAGGAACACAGAAAGATATGGTAGGAGTACAGGTCCTCCCAGCCCTCCACCGATGACAGTTCCCAAAGCCCTTCACTTTCTGTGAATGACATTTGGGTTCAAGGAAATCTCACTAGGAAGGGTTGTGTGTATGGCTTTGGTGCTGAGAGAGTTGTGATGAAGCAGCGGTCTCGCCTATCAGTTTTGAGTCGTTCGTCCTCTGTTAACAACTATGATGCACGCGAAATGGCAATGAGATTGAATAAGAGCACTGTCAAAGCAGCGGAGGAGGCTTGCCAAGCGGAGGAGGCACGCCAGAAAGAGATGCAAGAGCTTCGCAAATAGGTCAAGGAGGAAATGAGGGCGAAGGAAGCTAAATTTGAAAATGAGCTGGTTCAAGAAAAAGCTACGAGACAGCGAGATAAGGAGAAAGTTAAGAGCAAAATAAGCAAGCTGTGGAGGTTCTTCAAGAGTCAGCAAGTTGGGTCCTCAACAGCACCGCCAGATACGACTCCTTCAGAAGCTGATGAAGAAGATGAGCCCGACACAACCGACTTGGATCATTCCTCCCATGACTAGTTATGATGTGTTTTAGTAGTTGAACAATTTTTGTTATGCTTTTTGATTACGCATGTTGAACCTCTGTAGGTATATTTTGAACAATTCTAATGGGACTGTACATTAATTTGAGGATTTTATTATAGAAATAATTTCACGTCGGTTGTTTGTTGACGTGCTACGATATTGATTAAATTGGAAATGCTACGTTCGGAAAAATATGCGAGTTCATTGTCGATGGATTTTTGGCGGCATTCTAAAAATTTTGACGGAAAATACAGCTTTCGTCAAAATTTTTGACGGTTTCAGCCAAATGGCCGCCAAAAATTTTGTCCATACCTTACATTCCATTCGTTTAACAATTTTTTACGGACAGCAAAATCGATCAAAATTTCCATCAAAAACCTGTTTTGACGGAACACGAGTCCAGCAAAAATTCCGCCGAAATTTTACTGACGAGCTGTCAGTCCATTAGAACGGGCTATCAAAAAAATTTTGACGAATGTCAATCTATCAAAAAAGGTCCGTCAAAAAACCTATTTCGACAATCTTTCCGTCAAAATTTCCGTCAAAAAGGCTACTTTCCGTCAAAAAATCAACTTTATGCCTGGGAGTGCGGGTGCTTTGATATAGAAATCTTTAATAAAATTATCAAGTTCTTTAAAGTGAATAAATTTAAAAGAAATTGTAAAAATACAAGAAATTGTAAACATTAAGACAAATAAATTATCAAAAGTATGGAATCATAAGAGTTTAATACAATTAGTAAAGCCAAAACAAAATAAATACCTCCAAAGTTGGGAGTGTTGGTTTCTAGATCCTCAATTGAATATAATATCATCCAACACCATAAACTTGGGATTTATCACGTCAAGTACCTTTTTAAAAGATAATTTTCCTACTAAACTTGGCATATTCATTGACAAGAAAAGCACAAGGAATAGATTTTGATGGACATGTACTATGAAAATTATTTTATGTTAGCCTATTATTTTGAGAAATTATTCTTTTTTAAATAGATAATATTAAAAACACATGCAAAAACAAATAAAAACATCAATATGCTACTAAGGGCCCATTCGTTTCAGCAATCACTGGTTTTTTTAAACAGGTAATATTAAAACCACGTGTAAAAACAAATTAAAAACTCAAATGTGCTGCTAAAAGTCTATTCGTTTCAATGGTTTGAAGTGGTTGGGAGCAGTAGAAGTGGTTATTTAGTAGTTAGCAATTGCAAGCAGTTTAGAGCAATCAGAGCTGTTAGAAGTAGTTGAGAGCAGTTGGGCGCAGTTTGAGAGTGGTTGGAGCATTTATGATTATCAACAATAACTTTCTATGCAGTGACCTTATTTTTTTGATACCAATATGCATTAGATTCACAATTTATGCAATTGTAAGACTTGAACTCTTGTTAACATGCATTCATGGAGCATTTGGGAGCATTTGAGATTTTCCAGGATCGTTGGAGCCATGATTTCAGAAGAGTGAACACATAATTTTGCAACAAGTTGAACGCACATAACCATATTTGTGTTAAGTTGAACCCAATTCTTAAATAATTGGAGAACATAAATGTTAATCTACCATGTTTTAGTGATTGTTAACGCTCATAAAAAAATGTAGTTATGTTGGTTAAATAACTCACTGGCAAAGGCCAACATTTTTGAAATATTGAGAGCAGTTGCAAGCAGTGGTACACGATTGCTAACGATTGCGGTTGACCATATGCTAAAATGAACAAGCCCCAAAGTCACATTCACCCTCTTCAGATAGAATAAATCATAAGCACGCCCCCCCTCCCCCCGGTCAATGAGTCCCAATCCTACCTAAAAGCCAATGCGGCTCAATTCCTACCCCAACTAAAAAAGAGGTGGCCAAAAAAAATTGTTCGCATCGGGCCTATTCTTCCCATTGGTTAATAAGGATTTTCCAACTCTTCCTGTCCTTTTTCACTCCTTTGCCCTCCTTTCCATTCCTTCTATCTCATCATCATATCATATATCATGATATATATCATCATATATATATTAAAAATTAGATGGAATCAACGTATGAGTGCCGTGTGTCATGCCACTTAGGATGCCACGTGTAATGTCACTAGAATTAATTAGCTACATAAATACCCATTTATGGTTTAACTAATGCAATGCTATATTTATTTTAAAAAATAACTTTTTGTATATCTTATATGTTTCTTAATATACTATAATAAAATATTCATTGCATTAATAAATTAAAGAGGTGGCTCATAAAGTTTGCCCATAAAAGTAGATATTACAGATATTAGAGAATTTTGATGAGAAAATAGTAAATAAATAATTATATTACGAAAACAAAAGGAATTTTAAGTGATTTAAAAGGCAAAAAATAAAATAAATAATAATAACCCAAAAAAATAATAATTACATTGTTCTGAAATTATTACTACTTTTAAAATTGATACATTTTTATTACTTATTTATATTTAATTGAACTTAAAACAACAATTGGCCAAAATTCTTGCATGCACTTTTCAAATATCATATGTAGTCATTAATAAGAAGATAATATATTTTTTATTAAATTAAGATAAATAAAAAAGTTAATCAATTTACCTACTAAAACTTGCCCACAAAAGAAAAGACGTCTCATATATTAGACAATTCTTAAACAGTAGTAAATAAATAATTATGGTACATATATAAAAACCAATTTAAATTAATTTAATGAAAAAAGCAAAAGAAACAATGGTAACTCAAAAAATAATTATTCTGTAATGCAATATCAATTCTATATACTAAAGTCACCCAATGTCATATAGTCATTACTATTTAGTAATAAAATTTCTTCTCAAAAAATATACATCGTTTAACAATAAAATACTGGACAGATGAAATAAAAAAATGACTTCAAATTAAGAATGAAGAAAATGTTGTTACAATTTAAAAAAAAAATCTAGCAAAGCGCTCAACTTTTGATAATTAAATAGTCTGACATATTAATTTATTTTTACTATTTGAAAAGAAACGATCTATTGTGTTATTAATATATTTAAAAAAAAGGTTCACTTATGTCCTTACATCGCAAGGGTATAACCCTAGTTTGTTTTAAATCCTTCCCAACCCTTACCAGTTATCATTCGTTAATGGTCCTTGTCATTCTTTCTCATTCCTTAATTGTCTTTCTCATTCTTTCTCATTTCTTCTTATTCCTTGAAATAAATTCTCAACCCTTCACATTCCTTTCCAATCTTTCATATTTCTTCCCATTTCTCATAATAAAATTTCATTCCTTCCGATCCTTCCCTTTTTCCAATTTTATTTTCCAACAAAAAGAGCGGTCCCATCATCCCAAAAATTAAAACCTTTCTCTCTATCTCTTGTAGCCTTGGGATGATGAACTTCAAATTGCATGTAAAGTTTCATACATTACTAAAACTTAAGGATAATAGTTAGACCTGACAAAACTGACCTCATATTCGAAACCCAAACCTAGTGACCTGAATTCATATCTGACCCAATATCCAAAATAACTCACTAGAAAGTGGACCCGAAACCTAAATTAACCCGAATCGAACCATACTTGACCCAAAATTTTTGAGAAAGTTGGTTATTTTGCATGACAAACTTATTGGATCAAAAATCGATTGAACCGAAGTTCACCCGAACCAAAATTCACTCAATCAAAACTGAACCAACCCAAAATATCGCTTAACCGGAAATATGACTCAACCTAAGGTTAACTCGACCCATACCCAAACCAAATGAACCATTTAACATGTCTAATGATTGTTAAGGGATCATTACAACATAGAATCGGGATAAATACCATTAAGCCCTTATTGATAGATAACCCAAAACGAAGCTATCTCTTTTGTAGGAAGCAAGGCCAAGTTGGTAAGCTATTTCATTAAAAAATACAAGTTGGTAAATTATACATATATATATATATATATATATATATATATATATATATATATGTGTGTGTGTGTATATATATATATATATATATATATATATATATATATATATATATATACACAAAATTGTATTCATATACGTTTTACTTATATATTATCCAAAAGTATATAAAAATTAGTACTAATTATTTCCAAAACTAACATAAGCAGAAACATAATTTAACTTTAGACGGAATGTTGGCTATATTTTTTGCTAATAATTATCTCATCCATATTTTCAGGCGAAGTTGTCATTTTTGTCACCTAAGTTTTCTCTTACACTCCACACTGCACGTGTTTCTGTAAGTTCTACAATTATTTTGTCTATTGTGGCCCCCATACAAATACCAATCCTTTTGTATCCCTTCACTTGATGAAGATCTATCTTTCCTTCCTCATCTCTTAACCACCACTACCACCACCCCACAACAGCCACCGCCATCGTAGTCCAACGATCTCGACCTTCCACCAATGGTCGAGTCAACGAAGCTCTGTCACGTGGCAGCCATACCCCACCCTGGACGGGGCCACATAAACCCACTTCTAAGCCTATGCAAAACCATGGCTCAAAAGAACCCCAACAATCTCCAAATCACCTTCATAGTGACCGAGGAGTGGCGAGGCCTATTATGCGGCTCCTCCTCCTACGAGTCCCCACCGACCCCAGCTAACATGAGATTCGCCACGATTCCGAACGTACTTCCGGCGGAAAAAGGGCGAGGGGCTGATATGATGGGGTTCATGAAGGCTGTGATGACCAAGATGGCTCAGCCGGTCGAACAAGTCTTGGACGGGTTCGAGCCGCCGGTTCAACTCGTAATAGCGGATACGCTTCTGTTTTGGGTCGTTGAGATGGGGAACCAGAGGAATATTCCAGTAGCTTCGTTTTGGCCAATGTCAGCTTCTATGTTTTCGTTGCTATATCACTTTGATTTTCTCTTGGAAAGAAGTCTCGATATTCCTGCTCAGCTTCCAGGTACGTGGAAAGTATGCAAATCGGTTCGTTTTTTAATTTAAAAAAACAGAAATTATTGTGGCAAGGCTGAGGTCGTGTTCCTGTTGCATTTTTATTTTTTTTAAAGAGGTTTTGTCAATTTTTTTATTTTCTTAATAAATAAAATTTTATTTTTTCCTGATTTCATAAATTTGTTTTATTTTTAATGAAAAGAAGAATTATTAATGAAAAGTCTTGGCATATTTTTATCTTTTCTAAGGACTAGAGCCTAACATGTTCACATGATAGAACTAAAAACAAAACTATGTGGCTTACAAACGTATTCACATTTATGTACATCACATCTTATCAAACAAACATAGCCACATCTTTTAGAAAGCACAAGATATAAAATTTAATTCAAATTTTCTTTAAGTATAAACTTATTTTTGAAACTTTCAAATTTTGTTTGTTCATTTTAAAAGATTTAAGGTTTATTCATTTCAACATTTAGAATTAGCAATTAGTGATTAATAATATTTTAACGACGGTTATTAGTCTAAATTAGTGGTTAGAAGTAGCGGTTAGTGGTTACCAAGGATTAGTAGATCGATGTTAAAAATAACGTTTAGCAAAGAGCAAATAGCAATTAGTAAGTGTTCATAAGCAGTTATAAGTGATCGCTAATAGTTAGAATTAACAGTTTGTGATTACACTTATTTGAAAACGATTAAAAGTAATTAGGAATTCTAGCTAAACCTTGAAAGTTTGGAAGGACTAGACCCTAAAATAGTTTTCAATCAAAGAAGGCAAGTTTAACTTAATAACTAGTTGTTGCTCAAGTCTCTCCTGTATCTTTCATGTTGATGCACACATGCCTATCTTTCAGATAGATAATGCCCACAAATTTTCAATTAAAGTCCAATCAGACATTTGGATTTGTTTTCAGCAGACCCAGGGCCCTCCATGCGTGGCTAATGGTGGCTAAAAAAGAGCCGTTGGATCTTCCCAGTAATTTAAGCCGTTGGATCTCATGTTCTTCTCTACTGGTCTTGGAAGATAAACCTCAAAGTTAAAAAGTTTTCTCTTGCCTATTCAAAGTGAGTGAAATATTTGTCATTTCTCACCCATATTTGAGCTCTAAAAATATAACACCTCTGAACTTTTGATCCAAGTAAAAAAAATGTCCCTCAACATTAAAAAATGAAGTAAATATCCTTTGACTTATATTATTTATCTACATTAATTTATGACATGTGTTTGCCTAAATGATGTGGCAAGATTGTGAAAAAATAAATGTCACATAAGGATATTGTTACATGTATAAATAATATAATTTATTAGGAAAATTGCATAATCTAATGACTTCATGCATCTTAGGTAAAACCATCCCATAATTTGTTTTAGAGAATAAAAATTTTACATTTACCCCGAACTTATCGGATGACGAGCTATAATCAAATGTCACATTAGAGCATCTCACAATAATGTGATTTATTAAGTAAACATTTCCTCAAACTTGATCCACAAAAATGAAAGAGCCAAAATTTAACTTATCTAAACCAACTTTTGGAAATAATTACATAGGAAAAAAGAGAAAAAAAAATTTGGGTGTTATGATAATCATGTTTCTTAATTCAAATATCAGAGCAGAAATTGTCAAAATGGACCAAAGAAACAAAAACTAATGAAAATGATTCTTTGAATATGTAGGTGAATTATAAAATTATAAATCTATTTATTTTACATTACAATAAATGTTCTATAAATAGTAAAATATTTTATATTTAAAATGTTAAATTTTTGGGTAAGATCCCAATAATAAATGATTATGAGGTAGTCAATTTGGCGTTAATTATAATTAGTTTGACAAGGTATGACCTAATGTAACATTATTATTCCCAAAAAAAAAAAAAAATCAGAAAGTTTCACTCAAGATAAAGTAATATATTTTTTTATCAAATTGTACTATTTTATATATACAAAATGCGCTTATATGTCCTATATAAAACAATGTGCTTATGTGGTTTTTCTTTTTTTCCCTAATTTTGCTACATTATTTAAGTAAAAACATGTCATAAATTAATGTAAATATTAAAAAATAACTTAAATAAGCCAAAGAATATTTACCTCACTTTTAAAGTTGAGGAGTATTTTCTAAACTTGACCAAAAGTTCAAGGGTCTTTTATTTTTAGAACTCCACCCATACTTCTATACGTATGAAGTTTTTTTAATAAGTATTTATTTTATAAAATATTTTAATATGTTTTTACTAGTCACCGAGCTTTTAAAAGTATATACTCTAAGAAACATAATATTAGGTTTGCTCAAACCACATCCACTGCCACAACTTCTATAATCAGATGGTCTCACCTTGCACCAATATCGACCCACCAAGTGTTAGAGCTCACGATAATCTAAGGAGTTAGATTGTAAAAGTTACACATGAATTGAGCACAACTTGACTCAAAAGTCTAAACTATTAAATCTTGGACCCAACGAATATATATGGGGTGTTTAATTGTTGACTTTTTCATTGATTTTTTGATACAAAATGGCTTTTGGGGGGCTTTTAGCTATTTTGACTTGGTCAAAAAAGCCAACATGATGTTTAGTAAACAGCTTTTGTAATAGCTGTTTTATCTGAAACAGCCAATTTTCAAAAAGTTAAGATAAGTAGTTTTTTGTAAATGGTTGTTTGCATAAATAATCAAAATGTCCGAACACTTTACTAAAATTACAAGACATGCCATTAGTAAAATTAAAAACCATAATTCTAGTCATTTAAAATTACAAGATATGCCATGAGTAGTTAAGATGAGTAGTTTTTTTGGATTGATGCAAGTTAGTAGTGACATTTGATATTAAGTTTATTTGAATAAAATTTAATGAAATCAAATCATTTTAAATTTAGAAAAATTTTAATTTGTAAAAAAAAAAGAAAAAGAAATTGAAAAGATTAAATTAGATAAAAAAAACTCATATAAATTTCAATTCAAAACCAAAAAAAAGTCCTTAAATGAATAATAAAATAAGGTTGTAAGACATAGATATCACATAAATACATATAAATTGAAAAGAAATAAGATAAATAATGAATACAAAATATATGTAGAATTAATATGAAAATAACATTCCAAGCATTGAATTAATTTTTACATATAACATAAATTTAATTATTTTGAAAAGAAAATAAAAGGGCCAATAAATTAAAAATCATGTTCAACTAAAAAGTAATGTAGAGAAATGGAATAAATAGAATTTTAACAAACAAACTTTTCAGAAACAACTAATTTTATCAAACATCTTTTCTAGAAACAGTTGATTCAAACAGCTAATAAAACACAGTCAATTCAAACAATTAATAAAAATAGCTAACAGCTGATTGTCAAACAGAGACATAAACCTCTGCCCCCTTTCTTCAAAAGTCAGTGTGAGATATTAACTCACATGTAAAATTTCTTAACATCAAGCACTGCTGCGTGGCAGCTATACCCATCAAAGGCAGGGCAACACAAATTCACTTCTAAACTTGTGCAAAATCAAGGCCCAAAAGAAACCCAACGGCCTCCAAATTAGCTTGATGGTGACCGAGTGTCGCTTGGTTCCTTTGTTATATGGCTCTTCGTCCGACGAGCCTGTGGCACCCCCTAACATGAGATTCGCCGCCAATTCCGACCCATTTCCACCTCAAAAATAAAAGGGCAAGGAGCCAATATCGAGGGGTTAAGAAGATTGTAATAACTAAGATGTTCCAGCCGGTCGAGCAACCTGGACCATTGTCGCCGATTCAAATCATAATACTTGAAAACGAACTATCAGCACTGATCAACATCAATTAACATTGATTGGTATTTATAAGTAGTCATTAACAATAGGTTAGTTGTGATAAGTTGAAAAGACCGGACATAGAATAAATTGAATTAATGATTAGATTTTTCTTCGTGTATCTTGTTTCAATCCTCCATTCAATCTTTGATGGTGCTTGCAAAGATCTTCATTCTTCTAAGTAGGACTAGAGTTATTTATGACCAATTCTAACTTAAATTATAGTGGCTTGCATTATCCTTCATTTCAATGGTTACTAAATTTTTCCCTTTTTACCTGTATATCATATAACTATATTTTCTCACTGAGCTGCTTGGCTGCACCCTCTCCATCTTGGTTCAAATCTATGGGGAACTTTTTGTTTGCCAGTTATTTGGAAGAGGGAGAGGGGTGTGGATTAGGCCTTGGGCCTTGCAGTTTCTTCCCTTTCCCCTGAACCTATTGGCCTATTGGATAATCTCTAATATAGAGGGTCCAACAGGTGATCCACACTTACCCAAAAAAAAAGGGTTATTGGATGCGAATAATCTGAACTTTGGGGTATTGGATGGAAATAATCTGAACTTTAAAAATAGCTCTCAATACTACAAACGTTGGAGGTATTTATTTTCAGTAGTTTAACATCATTTTAGATTGTATTCTTTAGGCAATTATAAACGATATTACCCCTAAAGTAATATAAAGATATAAAATTCAAGTTGCATGGATTCGTTTGAAGTTTAAATTGCTTAAAAAATACAATTTAAAATGACATCTGGACTGCTAAAATAAATACCTCCAAAGTTCAGATTGCTAAGAGTTACTTTTTAAGTTCAGATTATTCTCGTCCAACACCCCCAAAGTTCAGATTTTTCGTGTCTAAGAACATATGAACATATATATATATATATATAATATATATATATATATATATATATATATATATATATATATATATATATATATATATATATATATATATAACCATATTTTCTCCGGAAGTCAGTTCTAAGGACCTGTACACCCTATGCAAGTTCGAGTTACATAATTACACCCATATATGTAACAACCTAAATACGCTAAATTAGACGATTCCATCATATTGATCAAATTTGGTTGTTTGTATTGATTGCAACCCCTACTCCTTCACTATTATTTCACGATGTTTTAGGGAGTGTTTGGCAAATAATTTTTTGAAGAGCTTTTTGCTAAAAAGAGCTTTTTGACCAAAATTAGCTGTTTGATTAAGTAAAAAAACTAATTTGGGTATTTAGCGAAAGAGCTTTTCAGAAGAGCTTTTTGGGTCCAAAAAGCTAATTCCATGAGCTTTTTGGAAAAGCTTTTTGAAGAATTAGCTTTTTGTCTCACAACTTTATGAGAAACAACTAATTTTCCCAAACAGCTTTTCAACAAACAATTTTTCAACAAGCAGCTAATTCAAACAGCTAATGCAAACAGCTAACTCAAATAGCTAACAATAGCTAACAACTAACAGCTGTTTGTCAAACAGGGCCTTAATCTATTTTCATATTAACTGCATAACATTTAATTTCATTTACAGAAACGTAGAACCTCGATTAACCTTTCTTACTTTGATACAACCAGATGAGCACCGCATCGACTACATTCCAGGAATTTCTCCTATTTGTATAGGAGACCTCCCTTATGGTCTCTCCCAAGAATACAAGTCCAAGTTGAGCGAATTGCAACTTTTGCAAGGCTTGTCCATGATCGAAAAGGCTCATTGTCTTCTCTTCAGAACAATACCGGAGCTCGAAGTACAAGCCATTAGGGCTTTGAAGTCCAAGTTACCTATACCTATATATACCATTGGCCCATGCATACCCTTATCTAGTCTTGACAACACAAATGATCAGCCCTCTTATATGGCTTGGTTAGACTCCCAACCTCAAAAATCTGTCTTGTATGTATCCCTAGGGACTGTCATGCCGGTTTCTGGCCATGAGGTTAATCAGCTGGCAGCAGGGCTGCGCGATAGTGGGGTCCCCTTCTTGTGGGTGTCTCGCGAGGAGACTGTGAAATTAGATGGTGGGCCAGGAGACAAAGGGATGGTGGTCCCTTGGTGTGACCAAATGAGGGTCCTAGCTCATGGTTCGGTAGGAGGGTTTCTGACTCATTGTGGATGGAACTCGGTTCTTGAAGCCGTGTTCATGGGTGTGCCCATGATCACATTTCCGTTGGTTTTCGACCAGAAGGCGAATGGTAAGCTCATAGTGGAGGAGTGGGGGGTTGGGTGGCGAGGTAAGAGTAACATTGCAGTGCAAAATTCTTTGATCAACAGAGAAACAGTTGCAGGCGTTGTCAAGAGGTTTATGGATTTGGAGACCGATGAGAGACAGGCCTTGGAAAGAAAGTGTAAAGAGGTTACTGAGACGGCAAGAACAGCAATTGCAAGAGGGGGGTCTGCTGAAGCAGGCCTTGATGAATTTTTGACTTGCGTTTTAAAGACATAGGGCCAACTGTTGAAGGCCAAAAGTTTTTTGCTCAGCCATTATTTTTGGTCACCTAATTTGATTTACACGGCCTCATGTTCATGTGGTGATTCATTATGTTGATAACATATGTCAATTATGTGATAGTATTTGATTGACCCAAAAGAATGTTAGTCCCATCTTTGATCACTACATCATGCCCAAATTTTTTGCTTGTGAAACATTGGGCGCTTCAGGCAGAGAACTCCGCGAAGCTTTTGTGTCCCAACCCACGGACCATGGCCTGCTTCTTCCTTTGGGTTGCCACATTTATGAAGACAGTTTTTCGGCTCGTTCATTCCACTATTTTCTAGTTTAGGTGGAGTGAGTGATTTGTGGGAAATTGTAATCTCCTTTTGATCTTGTTAGGCTTACTATTATTGATGTCGTTGTTATACTCACTCTTATTATAGTGGATTTGGTGCTATTTTGCCACCTCTGATTTCCTCCCAATTTGTATTTCCACGTTAAATCTTGTGAGCCCATTGTCATTTTGTCAATCTTGCTTAATATTCTTGGATATCCATATCATTTCTACGCTTCCGCATATACCATGCTTAATTTTAATTCATTATTTTGCCTAACAAAACATTGTCAATTGTGAAATATAGAGATGTATCTATTGTGATTGATCAATGTAGGAAACATATTTATATACTAACTGGCATTGCAAGCAGTTCCATATTTTGCAAGGACATGTTAAAATTGTATATATGAATTGACAACGAAACTATAGTCCATAACATATGCACATATAAATGTTCACTCCACAACAAACAACTATTGATAGCATCTATTCGTAGTGAATTTATGGCGTAGTGAACTACTTAAAACAACAAGAACAACAACATCCACCACATGGAACAAAAACTTATATTCGATCTATATATAAATTTTTATCACGAATTTCGCTTCTCTCGAAAGCACTACTTAGGGCACTTGGGAGTCCCTCTCTTGGTCATCCAACGATCGTGGCATGGGCATTCTTGCTTGTGTCCAAAAGTGCCTGAAGGCACACATTTGGCATTTGCAGCAGTGGCGAAGTCACTGAGGGGCAAGGGGGGTCAATTGACCCTCTAACTTTTTGAGAAAAAAATTAAATGTGGGATATTCTAGTGAAAACAAAAAATAGATATATAATAATTAGTTCTTAGATACTTCACAAAGGAATGCATAATAGACTTGTTGGCTACTTATTGCTCCATGTGGGAGGTCGCTAGTTTGACTCCCTATGCTGCCTGCCTTGTAATTTTTTTTTGAATCTTTTTAAAAGTCCATCGAACGACGATATCATGCTTTATTTTTAAAACATGAGATCTCGTCGAGGATAACTTTCTTAAATGTATTAGCTACGTACTTCATGTTTAGAACTATTAAAGTTTATGTTATGTGTATAATTAATCTTTCCCTACTTTGAATCTTGGCTCCGCCCCTGATTTTCGGCAGCACTTGTTGTAAAAGAACAAACACGCCTTCCTATGGTGTGTTTTTGAACATCGGTACTTACATACCCTTGGACATTCTACAACAATAAACTATACCACCAGCCCCAAAATTCAACAATCAAATTATAAGTAAAATCAATTTCTTTTCTTATGAATGCAAATTAATCAAATTGAAAAACCATATACCTCGTATTTTCAATGTCCCTTTTGAGCCTGCCTATTAGAAATATGTTGCACGAAAGTGAGCCATCGTTACATTTCATTTCACTCATTACGCAATAAAATGAAGTTGAAAAAATTAATTTATAACAAACTTATTAAAAAAATCACTTGTTACATTTCGATTAAAAAAATCACTTGTTACATTTCGATTCACTTGTTAGGCAGTAAAATGAAGCTAAAAAAACTTATAAGAAACTCATCAAAAAAATCACGAGATTTATCAACAGATGAATTCACACTAGATCAAATGGGTGCTTGGGGGTGGATGACCGTGTTTATGATCTTTTATAAACTTTTGACTCAGACATTGACCGAACCCTGCATTCAGTAATCATGATCAAACAACACACCTATGCTTGCACACCTTTGTGTAAATTAAATCATCTAGCTTCATTTGGTTCAAGGCCTTTTAAGCTAAAGTCTTATAAGCTCAAATTGAGAATGAAATTATATATCCCTATATTTTATATCTGGATAGTACTTACATAAACCTTGAAATTAATTATATAATTATATATCTTTATAATTTAAATCTGGATAGAACTTATACAAACCTCAAAATTAATTATATATTGGATGGTATAAATGATTAATTAACTCAAAAGGTATGGGTTTTAGTAAACTTGACTCTATGTTCTCCATGTGTTAAGCACATACCTTTGAATATCATGTTTGCTCTGCATTGAGTTCATTTCTAAACAAACCAAACAAATGAAATCAAAAAAACATAAACCTTGCCCGTATCTCCTGGATTCATCCTTGATTTCATTTCATTCGTTCATTTTCTTCTTTTCCATGGGCAAAGATCCAATTCTATTGGGCCTATGATAGGGAAGCCCAATGGGCTTGCAAGACAAAGGAGTAAGGGTAGAATACGCGTGCAACAATTTTAACATTGTATTTGTTCATCGCTTTTTAAAATCTATAGGTATAGCTTACAAGAGTCAAATCACTAATTCAGTAATTCTCACATTTAGGTATTGTTTAATCCTTAGAAAATTTGATGGAAAAAAAGTTGAAGAAAAAAAAATATGAAGGGCAAAAAAGTAAGGGAAAAGTGAGTTTTTTAAATCTTATTTTCTCTTATTTGGATTGAGGAAAAAAATACAAGAATTTGAATGAGAAATTTGAATGTTGATGAATTACTTGAATCATATTGATATCATGTAAGTAGTACGAGGTTAAAGGAGGTTGGGAATTTTTCCCAAAATTTTCTTATAATTTTATGCAGAAAATTTTATCACTTGTTTTTAACAAATTTTTCACCAAATTTTCTCCATATTTTTTTTCTTTGTGATTTTCTCTAAGCCCAATGCAAGAAAAAAAATTACTTTTCCAAATTTTTTTTCTTTCCACAAAATTTTCTAAGATCCAAAGGAAGCCTTAATAATTGGTCTTTTTTAAAAAAAAAATTGAATGTACATATCCAAAGTGTCATTCAAACCCTCAAATATGAGCTTTAGTAATCCCCCCTTCTCCTCTCTCCTACCGAGGCGATTTATAGAAACCGATACTCTTGCAATTAAATTTTCACTTAATCTTATGTCTAATTCAATCTCATTCCAACTTTTTAAATCAAGCAACCCCTTAATTAAATCAAACATGACTTAGATTTATGACATGATAAGGCATGCCATTAACAAGTTGAAAACTTTTTTTTAAAAAATTGTAACATTGATAATGTGTCTTTAGGAATGAATAATCTTTCGTAGAGCTTCCCTAAACTTCATATATACAGATGTAGTACTTGCATTCACAAACAAAACGGCAAAATAAAACAACAAATATAACCAAGTGAGAAACACTTGAAAGGAAGCCACCGAGAATTGGTGCAGGTGTTCCACCAAAACAATCCCATAATTTGTTTTAGAAAATAAAAATTTTACATTTACCCAAAGCCTATCGGATGACGAGCTATAATCAAATGTCACACTAGAGCATCATACGATAATTTGATTTATTAAATAAACATTTCCTCAAACTTGATCCACAAAAATGAAGGAGCCAAAATTGAACTTATCTAAACCCAATTTTGGAAATAATTACATAGCAAAAAAGAGAAAAAAAATTTGAGTGTTATGGTAATCATATTTCTTAATTCAAGCATCAGAGCAGAAATTATCAAAATAGACCAAAGAAACAAAAACTAATGAAAATGATTGTTTGAATATGTAGGTAAATTATAAAAGTATAAATTTATTTATTTATTTTACATTATAGTAAAATGTTCTATAAATAGTAAAATATTTTATATTTAAAATGTGTAAATTTTTGGGTAAGATCCTAATAATAAATTATTATGAGGTAGTCAATTTAGCATTAATTATAGTTAGTTTGACAAGGTATGACCTAATATAATATTATTATTTCCCAAAAAAAAAATCCTCAGAAATTTTCTCTCAAGATAAAGTAATATATATAATTTTTTTCTATCAAATTGTATTATTTTATATATACAATAATGCACTTATATGTCCTATATAAAAACAATGTGCTTATGTGGCTTTTCCTTTTCTTCCTAATTTTGCCACATTATTTAAGTAAACCCATGTCATCAATTAGTGTAAATATTAAAAAATAACTTAAATAAGTCAAAGGGTATTTACCTTATTTTTAAAATTGAGGAGTATTTTCTAAATTTGACCAAAAGTTCAAGGGTCTTTTGTTTTTAGAACTCCACCCATACTTGTATATGAAGTTTTTTTAATAAGTATTTATTTTATGAAATATTTCAATATGTTTTTACTAATCGTAAAGCTTTTAAAAGTATATACTCTAAGAAACATAATATTAGGTTTGCTCAAACCACATGCGCTGTCACAATTTCTATAATCGGATGATCTCATGTTACACCAATACCGACCCACCAAGTGTTGGAGCCCACGATAATCGAAGGAGTTAGGTTGTAAGAGTTACATATGAATTGAGCACAATTTGACTCAAAAGTCTAAACTATTAAATCTTAGACCCAACGAATATATGTCATGTTTGGCAAAGAGCTTTTTGGGTGCAAAAAGAGTTTTTTTGAAGGTATTAGCTGTTTGACTCTGGTCAAAAAGCTCTTTGGGGTGTTTGGGTGATTAGCTTTTTAGATTAGCTTTTTATACCCAAAAAGCTCTTTTACAAAAAGCACTTTGCGATAACTTTTTCAAAGAGCTTTTTGATATTTACTATTATAATTACCATGCTAACCTTATAATTTGAACAAATTTACATTACATGTCATTCACAAATGACATTCCCGAATGTTGGATGCTTATACTTTAAATTTTTCAATTTATTTTTTTTTTTTGGAGACAAGAGTTGTGGATGGTCATGATGTTGAAAATAATGCTTTTAATTTTAATGCTTTCTTAATTTAACAAATAATTTATGTTAGTTAATCTTACATGATATATAAATATTTTTTATATCACATAATTTCAATTGCTGTCATAAGGAATCAATCTCTCTATGGGTAGGAATACCGGTAGGGGTAAGGTTGCCTACAGATGGATCTTCCCAGACCCCGTGAAAGCGGGACCCACACTGGGAGTGTTGTTATTGTTGTTGTTGTTGTATAATTTCAATTGCTATTAAAAAAAAACATTTAACATTAAAAATATATTTTGATAATGAGTACTAAAATTAGGAAATAGTATAAATGTAATTTTATATATCACATCAGTCTTACTTCATAATTCATATCAAAAAGAAAAACAAATATCCAATGAAAAATTGATTTATTAGAAAAATAATGAAATTGAGTAATCGGCATAAATGGAATATTATCAAATAGCTTTGTTAGAAACAGCTAACCTCACCAAATACTTTTTTCACAAACAGCTACTGCAATCAGCTAAGTCAAACAGCTAATACAATCAGCTAACAGCTAACAGCTAATGCAATCAGCTAACAACTATTCAAACAGTTAACAGCTCATAACTAATACAAACAGCTAACAGCTAACAGTTGTTTACCAAATAGGGCCATAAACTTCTCCCTCCTTTCTTCGAAAGTCAATGTGAGATATTACCTCACATGTAAAATCTCTCAACATCAAGCACTGCCACGTGGCAGCTATACCCATCAAAGGCAAGGCAACACAAATTCACTTCTAAACTTGTGCAAAATCAAGGCCCAGAAGAAACCCAACGGCCTCCAAATTAGCTTGATAATGACTGAGTGTCGCTTGGTTCCTTTGTTATATGGCTCTTCGGCCGACGAGCCTGTGGCACCTCCTAATATGAGCTTCGCCACAATTCCCGACCCATTTCCACCCAAAAAAAGGGCCAGGAGCCAACATCAAGGAGTTAAGAAGATTGTGATAACTAAGATGTTCCAGCCGGTCGAGTAACCTGGACCATTGTCGCCGGTTCAAATCATAATACTTGGTAATGAACTATCAGCACTGATCAACATCAATTAACATTGATTGATATTTATAAACAGTCATTAACAATAGGTTAGTTGTGATAAGTTGAAAAGACCGAAACCCTAAATAGAACAAATTAAATTAATGATTAGATTTTCTTCCTGTACCTTGTTTCAATCCCACATTCAATCTTTGATGGCGCTTGCAAAGATCTTCATTCTTCTAAGTAGGACTAGAGTTATTTACAACCAATTCTAACTTAAATTACAGTGGCTTGCATTATCCTTTATTTCAATGGTTCCTAAATTTTCCCCTTTTTACCTGTATATCATATAACCATATTTTCTCACTGAGCTGCTTTGCTGCACCCTCCCCACCCAGGTTCAAATCTGTGGAGAACTTTTTCTTTGCCATTTATTTGGAAGAGGGAGAGCGGTGTAGGTTAGGCCTTGGGCCTTACAGATTCTTCCCCTTCCCCTAAACCTGTTGGCCTATTGGATCATCTCTAATATAGAGGGTCCAACAGGTGATCCACACTTACCAAAAAAATAGGGTTATTGAATGGGAATAATCTGAACTTTGGGGTATTGGATGGAAATAATCTGAACTTTAAAAATAGCTTTCAGTACTACAAATGTTGCAGGTATTTATTTTCAGTAGTTTAACATCATTTTAGATTGTATTCTTTAGGCAATTATAAATGATATTGCCCCCAAAGTAATACAAAAATATAAAATTCAAGTTGCATGGATTCGTTTGAGGTTTAAATTGCCTAAAAAATATAATTTAAAATGACATCTGGACTGCTAAAGCAAATACCTTCAAAGTTCAGATTGCTAAGAGTTATTTTTTAAGTTTAGATTATTCTCATCCAACACCTCCAAAGTTCAAATTTTTCGTGTCTAATAACCCATATATATATATATATATATATATATATATATATATATATATATATATATAATATATATATATATATATATATATATATATATATATATATAACCATATTTTCTCCGGAGTCAGTTCTAAGGACCTGTACACCATATGCAAGTTCGAGTTACATAATTACACCCATATATGTAACAACCTAAATACCCTAAATTAGACGACTTCATCATATTGATCAAATTTGGTTGTTTGTATTGATTGCAACCCTACTCCTTCACTATTATTTCACGATGTTTTAGGAAGTGTTTAGTAAACAGTTTTTTGAAGAGCTTTTTGGCTAAAAAGAGCTTTTTTGATCAAAATTAGCTGTTTGATCAAGTAAAAAAACTAATTTGGGTGTTTGGCGAAGGAGCTTTTCAGAAGAGCTTTTTGGGTGTAAAAAGCTAATTCCATGAGGTTTTTGAAGAATTAGCTTTTTGTCTCACAACTTTATGAGAAACAGCTAATTTTTCCAAATAGTTTTTCAACAAACAGCTAATTCAAACAGCTAATTCAAACAGCTTACAATAGCTAACAGGTAACAGCTGTTTGCCAAACAGTGCCTTAATCTATTTCCATATTAACTACACAACATTTAATTTCATTCACAGAAACGTAGAACCTCGATTAACGTTTCTTACTTTGATACAACCAGATGAGCACCGCATCGACTACATTCCAAGAATTTCTGCTGTTTGTATAGGAGACCTCCCTTATGGTCACTCCCAAGAGGTTGTCGGTGATCCCGGAGCGAATTGCAACTTTTGCAAGGCTTGTCCGTGATCGAAAAGGCTCATTATCTTCTCTTCAGAACAATCCCGGAGCTTGAAGAACACGCCATTAGTGCCTTGAAGCCCAAGCTGCCTGTACCTATATGTACCGTTGGCCCATGCATACCCTTATCTAGTCTTGACAACACAAATGATCAACCCTCTTATATGGCATGGTTAGACTCCCAACCTCAAAAATCTGTCTTGTATGTATCCCTAGGGACTGTCATGCCGGTTTCTAGCCATGAGGTTAATGAGCTGGCAGCAGGGTTGTGCGACAGTGGGGTCCCCTTCTTATGGGTGTCTCGCGAGGAGACTGCGAAATTAGATGGTGGGCCCGGAGACAAAGGGATGGTGATCCCTTGGTGTGACCAAATGAGGGTCCTAGCTCATGGTTCGGTAGGAGGGTTTCTGACTCATTGTGGATGGAAGGCGTGTTCATGGGCGTGCCCATGAGCACATTTCCGTTGGTTTTCGACCAGAAGGCGAATAGTAAGCTCATAGTGGAGGATTGGGGGGTTGGGTGGCGAGGTAAGAGTAACAATGGAGTGCAAAATTCTTTGATCAACAGAGAAACAGTTGCAGGAGTTGTCAAGAGGTTTATGGATTTGGAGAGCGGTGAGAGACAGGACTTGGAAAGAAAGTGCAAAGAGGCTCCTGAGACGGCAAGAACAGCAATTGTAAGAGGGGGGTCTGCTGAAGCAAGCCTTGATGAATTTTTGACTTGCGTTTTAATTAAAGACATAGGACCATTGGATTAAGAATGTTTGGTAATTGACAAGGCCGCTCACTGGCGAACATCTTCTCAACTTCGTAGTAATTGTCTAAACATTGATGCCTATTGGTGTTTATGTAGCTCTCATCAATGCATCATATAATATGGATATCAATTAGTTACGTTCATTGACAAATGAGTCTCTAGCTAATAGTGTTTATTAGAGTATCCCCATTCTCCACGCACTTGCAGGCGTTCCAGTGGGGGGCCAAAAAATTGGAACTTGGCCATTCCACTACATGTATCATGCGGATAAGCAAGCTCCAACGTTTCTTCTCTCATTCCACTGTTTTTGTCTTTTTTTGATTTTTTATTTGTTTCTCCTTTTTTTTGCTAAAAAATATTATTTAGGTAGTTATAAAAAAAGATTGTATGTTATGAGATGAGTCGATAAAAAAAATTTTAGTGGGTAATTCAAGTTGAAATTCCATTGGTTAAAGAAATGATATAATGTACGCTCCGGAAAGTTGAAACTTTTGCTGATGTGGTGGGATTGAGTTCTAAAAACTAGAATTCAAGTTAAAAATGATCTTATAGGTGGAGTCCTAAATACATATCTTGTCTGTATGTGTTCCCCTTCACACATTCTTTTGCATAAAACAAGGAGAACATCATATAGATAAGAAAGGATTTTTGCAACATGTTGGGTTTGTGCCCTATCTTTGATCACTATCATCATGTCCAAATGTTTTGCTTTTGAAACATTGGGCGCTCCAGGTAGAGAACTCCACGAAGCTTCTGTGGCCCAGCCCATGAACCGTGGCTTGCTTCTTTGTTTGGGCCGCCACGTTTATGAAAACGGTTTTTCGTTCATTTCACTATTTTCTAGTTTATCGAGTGAGTCTTTTGTTACTTTAGTGAGAGACTGTAATCTCTTTTTAATTTCATTAGGCTCACTATTATTGATGCCATTGTTCTAATCACTCTTATTATAGTGGATTTGGTGCTATCTTATTACTCTTGATTTCCTCTCGATTTAGATTTCCACGTTAAATCTTGTTTGCCGTTGTCATTTTGTCGATCTTGCTCAATATTCTCGGATATCCACATCCTTTCGATCTACGCTTCCGCATATAACATGCTCAATTTTAATTCATTATTTTTCCTAACGAACCATTATCATCTGTCAAATATAGAGATGTATCTATTGTAATTGATCGCAGGAAACATATCTATATACTAACTAGAATCGCAAGCAATTCCATAATTTGCATGGACGTGTTAAAATTGCATGTATGAATTGACAATGAAACTATTGATAGCATCTATTCGTAGTGAAATTATGGCATAGTGAAATACCTAAAACAACAATAACAACAACAACCACCACATGAAATGAAAACTTGTATTCGATCTATAT
Source organism: Carnegiea gigantea (assembly GCA_029747015.1). Taxonomy (NCBI): domain Eukaryota; kingdom Viridiplantae; phylum Streptophyta; class Magnoliopsida; order Caryophyllales; family Cactaceae; genus Carnegiea; species Carnegiea gigantea. The sequence continues at coordinate 113,342 of JAKOGI010001477.1, forward strand.
GTAAATTTTTATCCCGAATTTCACTTCTCTCAAAAGTACTACTCAAGGGCACTTGGGAGTCCCTCTCTTGGTCATCCAACGATCGTAGCATGGGCATTCCTCCTTGTGTCCAAAAGTGCCTGAAGGCACACATCAGCATTTGCGGCAGCACTTGTTGCAAAAGAACAAACATGCCTTCCTATGGTGTGTTTTTGAACATCGGTACTTACATGCCCTTGGACATTCTGCAACAATAAATCGTACCACCAACCCCAAAATTCAACAATCAAATTATAAGTAAAATGAATTTATTTTCTTATGAATACGAATTAATCAAATTGAAAAACCATATACCTCGTATTTTCAATGTCCCTTCTGAGCCTGCCTATTAGAAATATGTCGCATGAAAAGGAACTATCGTTACATTTCATTTCACTCGTTAAGCAGTAAAATAAAGCTGAAAAACTTAATTTATAACAAAATTATTAAAAAATCACGAGATTTATCAACAGATGAATTTACACTAGATCAAATGGCTGCTTTCTTTTGTTTTGGGGGAGGGGGGGAAGGACCATGTTTGGGATCGTTTAGAAACTTTTGATTTAGATATTGATCGAACCCCACATATAGTAATCACGATCAAACGACACTCCTAGGGGTGCACACCTTTGTGTCAATTAAATCATCTAGCTTCATTTGGTTCAAGGCCTTTTAAGCTAAGGTCTTATAGGCCAAATATGAGAATCAAATTATATATCCCTATACCTTATATCTAGATAGTACTTACATAAACCTCGAAATTAATTATATAATTAGATATTCTATACTTTGAATCTGGATAGTACTTACACAAACCTCAAACTTAGTTATATATGAGATGGTATAAATGGTTAATCAACTCAAAAGGTATGCATTTTAGTAAACTTAACTCTATCCTCTCTATGTGTTAAACACATACCTTCGAATATCATGTTTGCTTTACATTGAGTTCATTCCTGAATAAACCAAACAAATGAAATCAAAAAACATAAACCTTCCCCGTATTTTCTGGTTTTGTCCTTGATTCTATTCCATTCTTTCATTTTCTTCTTTCCCATGGGTAAAGATCGAACTCTATTGGGCCTGTGATAGGGAAGCTCAGTGGGCTTGCAAGAAAATGAAGTAAGGCTAAAATATGTCGGCAATTTTAACATTTTGGTCACCGCTTTTTAAAATCTAGGTATGACTTATAAGAGTTAAATCTCTAATTCAATAATTCTCAAATTTAGGTTCCGTTTGGTCCTTACAAAATTTAGTAGAAAGAAAAATTAAAGGAAAAAAAATGTGAAGGACAAAAAAGTAGAAGAAAAGTGAGTTTTTTTTCCTCTTATTTGGATTGAGGAAAAAAATACAGAAATTTGAATGAGAAATTTAAATATTGATGAATTACTTGAATTATGTTAATATAATCTAAGCAGTGCAAGGTTGGAGGAAGTTAATAATTTTTTCTAAACTTTCCTCACAATTTTATGAGAAAAACTTATTCACTTGTTTCTAACAAATTTTCCACCAAATTTCCTCCACATTTTTTTTTTTTTTGGTGATTTTCTCTAAACCCGACACAAGAATTAAGTTACTTTTCCAATTTTTTTTCTTTTCACCAAATTTTTCAAGGCCAAAAGGGAGCCTTAATAATCGATCTTTTTTTAAAAAAAATGGATGTACATATCCAAATTATCATTCAAACCCTCAAATATGAGCTTGAGTAATCCCCCCTTCTCTTCCCCCCTACCCTAGGCGATTTATATAAACCAATACTCTTACAATGAAATTTTCACTTAGTTTTATGTCTAATTCAATTACATTCCAACTTTTTAAATCAAGCAATCGCTTATTAAATCAAACATGGCTTAGATTTATGACATGATAACGCATGTCATTAAAAAGTTGAAAACTTTTTTTTTTAAAATTTGATATTGTTATTGAGTTGATGAATACTGATCACATTATTGGGATTCCTTCCTTAATTGATATGAATTCTCCAAACTAGAAACAACAATAAAAAGAAGAGAGAGAAAAATGAAGAAAAGAAAAAGAAAAAGAAACAGAAGGAAAAGGAGAAGGAGAAGAAGGTAATGAAGAACGAATGAGGAAGAAAATGTTTCAAATTATTAAAGGAAGTGTAACGTTGATAATGTGTCTTTAGGAATGAATTATCCTTTGTAAAGCTTCCCTAAACTTCCTATATATAGATGCAGTACTTGCATTCACAAACATGGTGACCGAAAAAAAAAAAAAAAAAAACAAATACAACCAAGTGAGAAACACTTGAAAGGAAGCCATCAAGAATTGGTGAGGGTGTTCCACCAAAATTAGGTGAGAGTTATCTTTTGTATATCATCCAAATAGGTGAGACATTAAGAATATACCCTCTAAATTATCTAGAGGAGTTACATTTGTAATCCTACTATGAAATAGTAGAAGTATTTTTGGACTGATAGTCTCATAGTTTGTACCTTCGTTGTAGAGAATTTTCATGCAAAAATTCGTGTGTTCCCATCAACAATATTTATTTATTTTTAAATGCCTATCTTAATTGCACAAAGAGGGAAAAGAGTTAGCTTCCTGCTTCCACATTACTAATTTAACCCACATTTTCCCAACAGTTTTATCAGAGCACAGGTTGAGCAATTATATTCTTGTGTAATCAAGATGGAGGGTGTTATCACTTACGATGGTGACATGATCAAACTTACAGCAGATAAGTACTCCTGTTGGAAGGCCATGATAGACGAGCATCTAGTTTATAAAGACCTTGCTAAGCCTATTTTGAATAAAAATATGCCAGAAGGTAAAAATGAAAACGAGTATAAGTTGTTAAACCACAAAGTAGTTAAGATGATTCGAAAATACAAAGATAGAAGTTTGTTTGAGCATTTATCAATTTTGACAATGTGTACGAACTTTAGAAAAACTTGAGTCCTTGATCCAAAAGAAGACGCCACGCAACAAAGCTCTGCTCGTAGGACGATTGGTGAAGCTCCAGTATAGTGACGGGCAAAATATGATTGAGCACTTGAACAATTTTAAGGGGCTTGTAAATCAATTGGCAAAGACCGCGATGAAATTTTATGACGAGTTGCAGCACTATTGCTTCTCAGTTCATCGCTCGAGATTGGGACACATTGATAGCTACATTGAGTAACTCCGCCCTAGCCGGAAAACTTGCTATGGATACTGTGACAGACATTCACTTAAATGAAGAAGCAAAGAGAAAAGAAAGAGGCATTTCATTGCAATCTACAGCCAATTTTGTTAACAACCATGGTAGAAGTGAGAAAAACAGGAGAAATAAGGGATATGACAAGTCCAGGAGGAGATGTAAATCTCATCCTAAACTAGTTTGCTATTACTGTGGCAAGCAAGGTCACAAGAAATCTGATTGTCAATATTACAACAAAGATCAGAAGGCTGAAAAAGTTAAGCCAGATCAAATTGAGAACAAGAAAGAAGATAAACGTATTACTGCTGTAGCAGCAAAAGATGACAATGATGTGTTCCTTATTGGAGAAGAAAATTATTTCAATCTAGCATATGATGACTGTTCGTAGATTGTTGACTCAGATGTTGCCTTACATGTCACTCCACATGAACATTTTTTTTCCCATCTTACGAAGGCAATGATTTTGGTAAGATAAAGATGAGAAATCAAGTTTCGAACAAAATCGCTAGTATTGGTGACATCACCTTAATAACCAACACAGGATGCAAGCTCATATTAAAAGATGTGATGCATGTTCCAGATATGCGCCTCAATCTTATATCGGTAAGAAAACTTAATGATGCCAGTTTGGTTAATCACTTTAGTGGTGGAATGTGGAAGCTCACGAAAAGAAGTCTGAGCATTGCTAGGGGAAAAAAGGGAGGTTCCTTGTACTTTATGCAAGAAAAATTGTGCAAGGGAAAGGTTAATGTTGCCTATGGCAACTCAAATTTTGAGTAATGGCACAAAAAACTCGGACACATGAGTGAAAAAGGATTGCAGATCCTTTCTAGAAAAGACTCCTTCCTAACATAAAAGGCAAATTGCTTGAGCATTGCATAGATTATTTGGCTGGCAAACAACATAGGGTTGAATTTCATAAAAGTGTTCGATCCACCAAAAGAAAACACATTCTTGATTTGGTTCATAGTATGATGTATGCTCTAGGACTGAAAAGTCACTTGGCAGAGTGTCATACTTTGTTACTTTTATTAATGACCACTGAAGAAAGATTTGGGTCTCTTTGTTGAAAACAAAAGACCAGGTACTTAAAGCGTTCAAGGAGTTTCACGCTAAGGTGGAACGTGAAAGGGGAAAAAAAAAATTGAAGAGAATTCGAATAGATAATGGTGGAGAATTTTGTGGTCCATTTAAATCATATTACAAGTTGTATGGGATCAAGATGGAGAAAATTCCACCAAAAACACCTCAACTAAATGGCTTAGCTGAGAGAATGAATCGGACTATCAAAGAAAGAGTCTGTTGTATGCGTTCTCACGCTAAGCTCCCTAAATCCTTTTGGGGGGAGCCCGTGAAGAATATCGTTGACATAATCAATATTTCACTATCAGTTCGTTTGGATGGTGCTATCCAAGGAGAAATTGGTCCAGAAAGAAGGTGTCATACAACCACCTGAAAGTGTTTGGTTGTTAAGCATTCTTCCATGTTCATAAAGACAAGTAAGCAAAACTTGATTCGAAGACAAAGAAGTGTATTTATCTTGGATCACCAAGAGATGAGTTTGGCTACCAACTTTGGGATCCTGTAAATAAAAGAATTGTAAGAAGTCGAGATGTCATATTCTTTGAGGACCAAACCATGGAAGATTTAAAAAAGAAAAAGCATAAACACAGAGTTATTCGAGATTCTGATATTCATCCCCTATGGTTCATGATAATGCAGGGGATGACATAACTGAAAATAATAATGAGACTAGCTCAAATGATGATCCCGCCTCTTCTTCCAACGATGATCAAGAGGAAGGTTATTATGAGTTGACCATATCCGATGTTGAATCCACTGAGGAAAGATCTTAAGAAAAGCCTCAGTTGAGGCGATCTACTAGAGAAAGAAGAACATCCACCAAATATGACCCAAATGAATATGCAACTCTCATAGATCAGAGAGAGCCTCAGAGTCACAAAGAAGCTATGGTTGATAGCCATAAGGTAGAATGGGTGGAAGCCATGCAAGAAGAAATGAAATCCTTGCATGAGAATCATACATATGATCTAGTGGAATTGCCCAAGGGAAAAAAGGTCTTGAGAAACAAATGGGTGTACAAACTCAAGAATGAGAAGAATAACCCAAGACCGAGATATAAAGTTCGTCTGGTAGTGAAAAGGCTCAATCAGAAGAAAGGGATAGATTTTGAAGAGATATTCTCTCCTGTTGTGAGAATATCTTAAATCTGAGCTGTCTTTGGTCTAGCCTAGAACAACTCAACGTCAAGACAGCATTTTTACATGTTGATCTAGAAAGAGGAAATATATACCGCGCAACCTGAAGGGTTTGAAGTTGTAAACAAAGAAAATTTGGTGTGCCGACTTCATAAGAGCCTCTATGGTTTTAAACAAACACCCAGGTAATGGTATAAGAAATTTGATTCTTTTATGGCTAAGCATGATTTCAAGAAAACATTAACTGACCATTGTGTCTTCGTAAAGAAATATGCTGGTGGGAATTTCATCATATTGTTACTTTATGTTGATAATATGTTAATAGTTGGTCATGATCCAAAGAAAATTTCTACTTTAAAGAAGGCGCTAAGTAAATCATTTGCAGTGAAGGATTTGGGATCCGCAAAGAAGATCCTTGGGATGAAAATAACTCGAGATAGATCAAAGACATTATTATGGTGTTGAGCAAAAATTTAATAAAAATAAATAATATGCACAACACAACTTTCCGACATGCAAAAATGTACATCGGCTTATTTTGAGTACGACCCTATTCAAAATGATAAACCTCCTTAATTACGTCTCCCTCTCGGGCGACCACCCTTTGATTCCGACTTATTCTGTTTTATTTTTCTTTCTTTGTTTTGTTTTGTGTTAATAAGACTTATAATTTGGTTCGACTATTATCATTCTTTTAATGTTGAATCTCCCGTATCCAAAACTTAATTGCATCAGATAGTGATTGTATAGGCACCTTCTAGAAAGGGTACTATACATACACATTCTTCATGTGCAGGTTAGGGAAAGGATAATTTCATTTGATTTGGAATTTGGGTTGCACTTACTCTTTAGTCGTGAGCTGCCTACGTACCTCTTTTATAGATGATCACCAGCCGTAATTCTTAATTTTTGTTTGATTTAATTTATCTTTTGTTTTGGTTAACTCATTAATCATTTAATATAATTTTAACTATTTATGTTGGCCTTAAAAAAATGACCATAATTTTGATATTTGAATTTTTTTTTAAGTCATGGCTAAATTGTATTTTTAGCCATTTCATGATTTTTATTTACCGACTTAAGTCTTTATTGGGTCAGTCCATTAATTTTGTCTAACTTGTGATTGCACCCGAAATTTATTTGTGGGTTTCCTACATACCCTTAATGGGATCAAATTAACGTAGTTCTTGGCCTAAATTTTATTTAGGCTTACATCTTGAAAAGAAAAAATTTTTGTAAGTTTCGTTGTATGTTTGGCTCGGGTATAGTCCATTTTGCCATACTTATTTTTTGAACCATGTTTCAACTTTTTGAAAAACTCCTCCTTTAATTTATTTTGATTACGTAATGTGTAACGAAAAGTCACAAAGCTGTAACTTTAATCTTTTATCAAAGAGGGGGGAATAAATAAGGCTTATTTTGGTCCATTTCTGGACTTGGAAATTTGAGGGGGTTGATTTAAGCCCATTTGCAGACCCTAATTTAGACTGAACTTGAAAATTTTATGTCGAGCTTCCTACGTATCCTTAATGAAATCAAGTCGATGTAGTTCTAATTGATGCTTGATTTGAGCATATTTTATTTCTTCCTTTTGCAGATTTGCTTAAGTAGATGGATAGAAATTTATTTACATCTACTCATAATTTGTGGGTACGTATATTGTTAACTTCTTGTAGTATATATCCCCATTAATGTTGAATTGGGAGTGACTTAATGCTTTTTTTTTAAAAAAAAAAAAAATCGAATGATATTTTAATCCCAATCTAAAGCATCTTCCCATCTTGTTTACTTGTTTGGAGCCGACTTCACCTCCATCGCTTCCCAAATATGTTTATCCCTTTCTCTTGTTTTGTCAATGTCATTCCTAGTATTGAAAAGTCATTTATCATCAATTAAAAAAAAAAAAAGCCAACTATCATTATGCTGAGCTTCTTGGCCTTTGATTCGGTTTTTATGGGTTAAGAAATAACTCTTTAAACTTCCCCTGTTTTATGAGTTTATTTTGACAATTATACTTGGCCTATTAATTTAATAAACGAGAGAGTTTGCACCCTATGCTTCAAGACCCCTTTTTTATGTTTAGACAAAAAATGACAATGGCTAGGTCTCTTGTCCAGTCATTTCCCATTTATTAAAGTCGCCAGTGCCCTCCACTTCTCCATGAGGTATGGTACATCTGTTGAGCAGGTCATTGCCATCTTCCATGGCTAATCAAGAGATGATTTTTTTCTTTACCAAACTTATCTCATCTGGATGTTCTGTGCTTGTTGCCAAATCAATACAGTCAAATTGCCTAAAATTTGAGTGTGAGCATTTGATGTGTATATCTTTGCCCTTGTTTTCTCATCTCTTTTTTTTTAATAATGATAAAAATTCCTTAAGCACTTCTGTTCGCCTGTTTTTGTGTTAGGGGGCTTGGCAAAACCTAGGATCCATTAGGTTCTGAATTTATGGATCCAGCAGGATCTGGGATTCAGTAGGATCCATAGATTTATAAGTCCAGCAGGACTTGGGATCCAGCGGGCTCCTTGAGTTCATGGCTTTGGATTGAACTTGGATAACACGATTGTTGCTTCTATGACCCATCATTTTTTGATTGTATGATGAGTCTATTTTGTTGTACTTGGCCATAGAAGAGTGGACATGAAAGAAAAGAGGTGATTCATAAGGAAAAGCAACCATGCGGAAGACCCAACTTGACGAGATTTCAATACCTCTAAATTGTTGTATCGTTCTGGTACTTTCCTTAATTTGCAGTTGCTCACACTCTGTTTTTCTTCTTCTTTGTTCTTCACTTCAATCTCTCTAAATCTCTGTGTATGTTCCTTTTCATGCCTTCCTTTGCTTCTTCTCATGCTCTCTATTTTTTTGTCTTACTGATCTTCCCCTACTTAACATGAATGAAGGCAGTTATTCTTCTAACCCATGACCCTCATGTTGTGGTGATTTGGGAAAGTGGGGGAAAAGGCTGCAGCAATTAACTTCCCGACCTCTCACTTCATCTTTTTTTTTTTTAATACTTAATGCTCCTATTTTTGTTTGTACCTCCAAAATATTTTAAAAAAAGAATCAAGGGCTATTAATTTGGGACTCAATTGCCACACGTCTACTATAGGCTTTGAAATCCAATCTTTTTTTTAAAACAATAATTATTTTAGGAAGGAATTTACTTGTTGTGAAGTATATCTCATATCACAGTAGCAACCCTATTTGATAACCTTTATCTTCTAATTTAATTTTGGACCCCTATTTTTTAAATGGAAAATATTTTAAATTCCATCATGAAAAATTCATGTTCAACATATGGTTATCCCAAGAGAGTTATGTCGAAAAATTATTGGAAAGATTCAACATGCATAAACCCAAACCTATTAGCACACGACTTGCTGGACATTTCAAGTTAAGTATGACGCAAAGTCCAACAAGTGAGAAAGATAAAGCAAAAATGAAGAATATTCCTTATTCATCTGCTGTCGGCAGCCTAATGAACGCTATGATATTTACTAGGCCCAATATTGCTTACACCGTAGGTGTCATAAATCTTTCTTAACCAATCCAGGAAAAGAACAATGGCCAGCAATGAAATGGATATTGCAATATCTCCGGGGGCACAACAAAGAAATGTTTATGCCTTGGTCAAGAAAAACCTGTGTTAGTGGGTTAACAGATACTGACCTAACTGATGATATTGATTTTCGGAAATCGACTTCTGGGTATTTGACTACTTTTGCGGGGGGGAGCAGTATCTTGGCAATCTAAGCTCCAAAAATGCGCTGCCCTGTTAACCATCAAGGTTGAATATATTACAACCACTAAAGCATGTAAGGAAATTATATAGATGAGAAATTTTTTAGTGGAATTGGGCTATGAACAAGACAAAAATGTGCTACAATGTGATAGCCAAAGTGTTATATATTTAGCCAAGAGTTCTACTTTCCACCCCTGTTCGAAACATATTGATATTCGCTATCACTAGACACGAGAAGTGTTAGAAGATAAGCTCCTACAGCTTGAGAAAGTCCACACCGATGAAAATTAATCAGACATAATGACTAAGGTGCTACCGACCAAGAAATTTAAAAACTGTTGTAATAGTGCCAGTGTGATGTCCCCCCAATTAAATCGAGAAGGGGGAGATTTGTTGGGATTCCTTTCTTAATTTGTAGGAATTCTCAAAACCAAAAACAACAACCAAAAGAAAAGAGCGAGAGAAATGAAGAAAAGAAAAGGAAATGGAAGAAGAGGAAGGTACTGAAGAACGGATGAGGGAGAAAATGTTTCAAATTTATTAAAGGAAGTGTAATGTTGATACCGTGTCTTTAGGAGTGAATTGTCCTTCGTAGAGCTTCCCCAAACTTCCTATATATAGATGCAGTACTTGCATTCACAAACACAACAACAAAACAAAACAACAAATATAACAAAGTGAGAAGCACTTGAGAGGAAACCACCAAGAATTGGTGAGGGTGTTCCACCAAAATTAGATGAGGGTTATATTTTGTATACCATCCAAGTGAGTGACACATTGAGAATATATCCTCTCAATTATCTAAAGGAGTTACATTTGTAATTCTACCATAAAATAGTGGAAGTATTTTGGACTGACGATCCCTTGGTTTTTACCTTCACTTTGAGGGATTTTCCGCATAAAAATTCGTGTGTCCTCACTCCTCATCTATAATATTTATTTATTTTTAATTGCCTATCTTAATTGCACAAAGAGGAAAAAGAATTAGCTTCCGCATTACTAACCCATCTTTTCCCAACACACACTTCGCAAATAGTCTTAAAAAAATGTAACTTACAAATGAAACATCAATTTGGAGCAAGGAAACAAGGATGAGTAGCACAGCAACATAGGGAACCCATGGAGCGACAGCAGCCATACTTTGTGATGATGAAACAAATTAAGACAACAAATTGAGTCTCTCTTTCCTCTACTCTCGAAGTTGATTGTCATGATGATAACATGAACTTTTTTATTGAATATCTCCAAAGAGAAACTCTGAAAAAAAGGGGGAAAAAAACAAGAAGAAGAATAAGAAAATCAAGGCGGATACCAAAGAATAAATGTTGCTTCCTAAAAACATTCCAATATCCAAAATTATCTTCCTTGATATCATTCTTTTAAAATCAGTCTTCTGAATTTGATCCCAAAACTAAAACATAAAAAAAAATTCTTTGGTTCCCAATTAAAAAAAAGTCGTTTGATAGTAATCTGAAAAAGAAAATTTTGGAAAGTAATTTAAAAAATTAATAAACAAGGAGAATGACAAATATGTAAATTATGTGGTAGCCCTTAGCCTACCTAGCTAAGTAAGCCAAGAGATGTAAGCTCCCCCCGATTTCACACACAATATTTATAACGTACATCAAGGTCTAATGGGCCTAACACATACACAATGAAAATGAGGGGATTTTGTGCAAATAAAAGAAAGAAAAAGAGTGGGGGTATTTCCTATGAGAGGAGGATCCATAGAAATCAAGACATATTCCCCCCCAACAGAGGCGGATTTTAAAGGCAATTTTTTATATACTCTGACGGGTACATGCTTTTATTACCCATATATATATATTTTTCACATATATATTTATCGTAGATTAATTTTTTAATGTATATTTATTGATATGGCTTTAGAAATATGTATTCCCATAAATGTTATATACATATTGGATTTAAGGGTATCCGATGGGGTCCACAAGCCCTATGGATTTCCGATTTTGTGTTGCGCACTACGGTGTGCAATCTCTAATACCTCAATGCTCAAGGGCTGTGCATTCTGTTTTATTCTTGGACTTTGCTGTGGCCTTTCCGTGGTCCGAACCCCATTGAGGTCAACTTTATTTATTATTATTATTTTCTTTTCCTTCTGTTGTGGCTCCATATTTGATGCTTGTGGGCTGCGGGTTTGCTGCCTTGTTCCAGCTTCCACCGTACCATTAATGCTCATGGGTCATCTTTCGTCTGCCCTTCACATATTTTGTTTCTAATCCTATTTGGCCAATTTTTTGTCCATTAATCATAAGGGAAGAAGCTCTTCCATTATAATTTTCTTGGTTCACAAAACTCAAACACGAAATCTTGTATTCATTTATTTATCAACTAATTCCGTCATCCTTCACCCTCCCTCACACATTTTGCTCTTTACTCATTTTTTTCATCATTCTTCCTACTATCTATTGCTGCATATATGCCTCTTTTTTATTTTGTTAATGCTTTCACTAATTTCATTTAATTTTTTTCCCTTTTTCATTGAATTAATATTGATTTGACTTTTGTGATTAAGTTTGACGTAATGCTTTTTTTCTATTAATTTTTAACTTGTGTCGGTGAACGTATAAGGTAAAATTTGTACGAGTTATGCCGAATATCTAAGTTCAAATTCTTATTCTTATCAATATTTGTGACTCTCTCAACACAAATATATATATATATATATATATATATATATATATATATATATATATATATATAAAATTTGGAATCATGCAATATAGTAGTCATATAAAAATAGAATGGTCTATCATATAATGCGCCCTCTGATTCCTTGAACCCCCTATTTTTCCTCATTCCAACATCCAAAAAAGGAGTTATGTCTCTAAACCCACTTAACAAGATAGATTGAGAACTACCATGTAACAACTGGATGAAAATTACTGAGCATTAGAATTTAGAAGTGCTAAAGTAGTCAATTTAGCAGCAAGTTAATTGATGGAAATCACTGCTATTACTGTAGCCAGTGACAAAACTCTGCCGACAGAAGAGAAGTGCAGAAGACAAAAGAGTTGAATCCTGTTATGAAGAGTTGCTAGATTTAGGTAAACCTAGCTTGTCTACCTCTTTTGTTGTATTAATCCCTGAGCAAATCTGATTATTCAATAAGTTTTATAAAGAAGGTTTACCAATCTACTAGGCTTGGAAATTTTTTTTTAAAAAAAACTATTCTGTATGAATACAACAACGATAACAACAATAATTTTTAATATGGGTCTTATTTTTGCACAATTCGAATGGATTCAATTATTAGTCTTAGCCCATGCATACAATTTTTGCGCACGAAAAATGTTTTTATATCATATAGAAGCTTTTAAAAAAGTAAGAAAATACAAGCATATATAAAACACTAATATCAAGTAGTTTTGTTGAAACAAAATTTAAAATATTTTTGCTGAATTCAATTGCTTTTGATTTTTAAAAATGGAAGATTCATTAATATAATAAAAATTCATACAATATCCACAATGAAATTATCTAACAAGAATAAATTTAAAACATCAACATAATTAATTGTCATCTCCAAAAATTTAATGGCAAATATACTGTTAATTGGCTCTAAACTTGCGATGTCTTTTGGGCTACTAACCATATTCTTTGACATCTTTGTAGCTTTTTCGAACAACAGCAAGATATAGCATAACTTTCTAGAGTAGAATATATCTATTTGATATATTTGAAAGGACTATCAACATGATAGCATTGTATAAAATTTCATTGTTGATTCACCTGCCAACTAAAACCAATGAACATCATGTAATAAGATCCGGCAATTGAGATATACCAAAGTGAGAAGAGAAGTTCACACAAGAAAACAACCCTAACTGAGAGAAAAATTATTGAAAATATATATAAACTACCAACAAGTCTTCCATTAAACTAATTGAGAAATTGCAACTTACCACTACCAATTATAGCTAATAGCAGTCCTTTACTAAAGTAGATGAAGGTGGTTATAATTTTTTTTTTTCTTGGGAGAGGAAGATCGAGGGAGAGAAAGACCCTCGCCCCTTCTCCACTAATTGCAGTATTTTGACGTTTATAGTCACCTTAATTAAAAAAATAAATAAAAATTATCTCTAATTATTTTAATAGTAGGTTTTGTATGAGATCATCTCACATAAGATATTTCATGAGACGAATATTTTTATAGTAACTGGTAATAATAATTGACATAACTAATAATTAAATAAGAGGTGATTGTAATAAAAGTCACTATTAAATAAACTATCAATCACCATTGAAATAAAAAATCACTCTAAAGAATATTAATTATTCTGGATTTTAATTAACACAACTTATAAAACAAACGCAATGCGTAGTATTTGGTCATAACGGCTGGGGTGATCACTCATCTGAATAATTGATGAAAACAAAATTTGTTCCCCCCCCCCCTAAAAAAAAAAAACCAAACCCGGGGCCCAAAAAAGAAGGAAAAGAAATTATTTTTGTTTTTAACAGCATTTTGTTAAAGAACCGGTATGTTAAACAATAATGATCCCATAGGGCGACCTTTATTATACAATTAGGGCATTCACAGCCCACATGCACGCGGGTAGGCTTTGGGTCCGCGTGTAACTCGCGTCAGCCCCAGCCCAATACCCGCGTGCCATGAAATGAGGGACAGAATCGTGGGCCGGTCCGTCCCGCGTTTTTTTTTTTTTTTGGTCGCCTAGCACCACCAAAACGCAGCGTTTTTGCAGTCCGGCTGAAGCGAACGGTGCGTTTTGGCCCGGTTTTTGCCCAAAAAAAAAAAAAAGGCTCGGGAATTGCACAGTTTTTGGAAGTTGGGCTGAATTAATTGGGCTAGCCGTTTTTAACTCGTTGGCAACGGTAAAATGGGTTTGGGCAAATTTTTTTTTTTTTGTTTGTTTAATTTTCTATAAATATGAGATAATTGTTTGCAAAATGAAATTTATATAATCTCTCTCCTTTTTACCTAAATCTGAAATATTACTTTCTGCTATTTGAAGACAAGTTCTTGAAGTGAAAAGGAAAATATTGTGGTAAGTGGTATATAACTTTGTTTAATTTTTGATTATTTAAATTAATTATATGTAGTTGTAATTTTGAACTTATATGTAGTTGTATTTTTTGTTGTACATATTTATTTATTAATTTAGTCTGTTGGGATTAACATTTGTACATTTTAATTAATATGATAACATTTTAAATCACATTATTAACGTAAAGAAGCCAATGTGAGAATTTTAATTTTTATTTCTTAGATTATGTTTATGTTGTTGGATGTTACGTTTAATATTTAATATAAATTCTTTAGTGTTATATGTATGTTTATAAATTCAGAAATTGATTTATTTAATGGAAACGTAAATGGGTGAAATTGAATATGTGGAATGGGAAGTTTGAAGTTTTCATAGATTAAGTTGGTATAAATTGGAATGAGAAAAGATATAATTTGAAAATTTAATTAGTTTGATTTATTTATTAATTTAGTATGTTGTGATTAACATTTGTACATTTTAATTAATATGATATCATTTTAAATCACATTATTAACATGAAGAAGCAAATGTGAGAATTTTATTTTTTTTTTCCTTAGATTATGTGTACATTGATGGATGTTATGTTTTATATTTAATATGAATTCTTTAGTGTTAAATGTATGTTTATAAATTCAGAAATTGATTTATTTAATGGAAACTTAAATGGGTGAAATTGAATATGTGGAAAGGGAAGTATGAAGTTTTCATAGATTAAGTTGGTATAAATTGGAATGAGAAAAGATATAATTTGAAAATTTAATTAGTTTGATTTATTTATTAATTTAGTATGTTGTGATTAACATTTGTACATTTTAATTAATATGATATCATTTTAAATCACATTATTAACATGAAGAAGCAAATGTGAGAATTTTAATTTTTTTTTCTTAGATTATGTGTACGTTGTTGGATGTTATGTTTTATATTTAATATGAATTCTTTGGTGTTAACTGTATGTTTAAAAATCAAGAAATTACATTATTTAATGGAAATTAACATGTGCGAAGTTGAATATGTGTAAAGGGAAGTATGAAGTTTTCATAATTTAAGTTGGTATACCTAGGAATGAGAAAAGATATAATTGGAAAATTTAAATATTAGATGTTTGAATAATTAGATGTTTGAAGTAACTAGAAGTTTGATTATTAGTTAATGGAAATTTCACTATTTAATGGAACTATATGTTTGAATTTTTTAAAGTAATTGGTGAAATAATTAGATGTTAATATCACGTGCGTAATTGGTAAATGTGTTGTTCAAACAAAAAATGTGGTAATTATTTTTGCATAAGTTTGTGAATTGTAGAAGTACACCTTAAAATTATGGTAGTGTGGCGTTGTTGGTACATTATTGAAAGTAATATGTTTAGGTAAAATTGAAATTAGTTCATGCAATATGGGTAATTTGTGAGTATGAATTTCGACAATATCACCATGTTGAATTAGAATTAGTTGTTCTATAACCATGTTGAATTTGAATGATATTATCATGTTGATTTTAAGTAACTTTCCCATGTTGAATTAAAATTAGATTATATGTTTTGTTTGAGGAAGCTTATATAATATGTGTTATTTTATATAATAATTTTTAATGTTGGGTTTTTTTTGAAAAATCAAGAAATCGAATTGAGTAGTTTAGATTGAACTTTAAACTTAAACTATAATGTAGGTGAATGTTGAAATGGACCCGAATGACACACAATCATTCATGCACCTACTTAGCGGGGACGAGTCACAAAATGAATTTGGGAATAGTTCAAACCTTCCCCCACGGCCCCCGAATTGGCAACACTATCCACCACCACATAATCCCCCACCTTATTCCCAACAATATCCGCCACAATACCCTACAAATTGACAACATTACCGTCCACCACCAAACACCCCTCCACAAACTTTTACCTATGGAACAATGCCCCTTCCATGTTACCCACCTCAACCTCCCCGTACAACCTCACCACTACCTGAACCTCCTCATACGACGTCACCAACACCTCGTCCTTCGCCGATAATAACCCCAACAACAAGGAAGGTGGTGTGCAACCTCCTAAGTGGACATTAGAGGAGGATCGCCGCTTAGTTAAGTCATGGATTAATGTGAGCACCAATCCAATCACTGGGGTTGATCAAAAGTTAGCTGGGTTTTGGACTAAGGTGGCCAACATCTTCAACCAACATGCGCCAGACGGTGCTTCAAAGAGAACAGGGAAGGTGTGCAATGCCCGATGGAATCGAGCAGCTCCATTAGTTTCTAAATGGTGCGCTTGTGTGGGTCAGGCATACCGGGTGAAGCCAAGTGGTGCAAACGAGGACGACGTTACGCAAAATGCCCAAGATCTTTATGTTAGTATGGTGGGAAAGTCTTTTGACCTTATGTATTGGTGGGTGTTATTGAAGGACCAACCAAAATGGGAGACTTTCTGCGATCAATCTGCAGAAGCGTCTTCCAAACGGCTCAGAGTAACTGAGGTGGAGGCATACTCCAAGAGTGACAGCCCCAACACCCCTTCCACCCCTGTGACTCCTACCACTGAGGGTACACCAACTGAAGTAGTTGGTGGGCTTATCCGTCCCATCGGAACAAAAGCTGCCAAGAGAAAGGCGAAAGAGCTAGTTGCAGACCCGGTGTTGGATATCGTGACAACAGAGGTGTCAATGATACGGGCAACAAATGTGAAGAACAGCACCATGTTTGAGCGATATGTCATAGCCCAAGAGAAGAAGGCAGAAGCAGCTGTGAAAGCAATTGAGTTAAGAGATCGACATCAATCATTGGAAGAAAGAAAGCAACGCCTCAAAGAGATGAAGCATGAGGACAAGATTTTGAAAATGAACATAGCAGATATGTGTCATGAAGATCAAGCTCGTTATGGCCCCATTCAAGAAGAAATTAGGAGTCGCTACCGGCAGAACTCGTCCTCCTCTGATATTGATCTTAATTTAGATTGATTGCTAAGTTTGTTTAGTGACATATTTACTTATAAGTTTACTGTGTTTAATTTAGATTGATTGCTAAGTTTATTGTGTTCTCGTGAAACAATGGTTGTACTACAAACCATTTCATTTGTTTAATGGCATACTTACTTCGAAGTTGTTTGTAAGTCGTTGCTAAGTTATCTCTAAGTTGATTGTCACGTATAAATTCCCAATGAGTTGTTTCTAAGTAAATTTTTTAAAATTTCACAAGCTTAATTTCGTAACATATATTTTATATGTGAATTACATTTATAACTTTATGTTTAAATACACAGGCATTCAAGAATGAGTGATTCATCGTCCTCCTCTACGACGTCGTCCTCAACAGATGGTTTGAGTTTCATCCTAGAAGAATCTAACGATGATTCATCAATATTGGAAAATATCATTAACAATGACAATGCGCCAAAGTTGTTGGAGTTGGCCCTGAAGTTGAGACGTATTAGACAGGAAGTTAGGGCTTCATCATCGTCTCGAAGACCCATAAGGAAGAAAAGATTTGTAAAGAGAGATCAACAAGAAGCACACGATCGCCTTTACAAAGACTATTTTGCCGAAGACTCCATCTACAATGAGACCCACTTTCGGCGTAGATTTCGTATGCGACGACACTTGTTCCTTCGCATAGTAGGCGCTTTAGAGAGCCGTTTTGAGTACTTCCAATTGAGGTACGATGGCCTCGGTAGGCGTGGGTTGTCACCACTCACCAAGTGCACAGCAGCCATGCGAATGTTGGCTTATGGTATATCGGCAGATTGTATCGATGAATACCTAAAGATTGGTGAAAGCACAGCTATGGAGTGCATGAAAAATTTTGCTGCTGGTGTCATTCAACTGTTCGGAGAAGAGTACTTACGAAAGCCAACACAAGCCGATGTTGATCGTTTGTTACAAGTGGCAGAAGCGCGCGACTTTCCAGGTATGTTAGGAAGCATCGATTGTATGCACTGGGAGTGGAAGAATTGTCCCACAGGTTGGAAAGGAGTGTTTGCGAAAGGGGTGTACAAAGTTCCCACATTGATTCTTGAAGCTATTGCTACCTACGACCTTTGGATATGGCACGTTTTCTTTGGGTGCCCGGGAACCCTCAATGATTTAAACGTCCTCCACCGATCTAATGTTTTGCAAGAGGTGTACGAAGGTCGGGCTCCAAAATGTGAATATGTGGTCAACGGTCGCAAGTACAACATGAGGTACTATCTATCTGACGGTATATATCCGAGATGGGCCACCTTCGTCAAGACCATCCCCCTTCCTCAGGGAGCAAAGACAAAGTTATTCGCTGAACGACAAGAATCTATTAGGAAGGATGTGGAGAGAGCATTTGGGGTTCTACAAGCTCGCTTTGCCATCATCCGCGGCCCTGCACGAAATATGGATAAGGCTGAATTGGGTATGGTAATGAAGGCATGCATTATACTCCACAACATGATCGTCGAGGACGAGCGTAATTCATACGACCTTAGTTTTGATTATGATGATGTGGAGGACAACACCCCGCAACCTAATGTACAACGGAACCATCATCCGTGCTATGCAGCATACCTTCGTAGAGTAGCACAAGTTCATAACTCAGACCTACATGCACGTCTTCAATCCGACTTGGTCGAAGAAATATGGAATCGACACACGGCGCGAAGAACATCGCAAACGTAGTTCTTTCCTGTTATTTGTTGATATTTGGGGATGTAATTTTTTTCCCCATTATAAAGTCAAACGTTCGTGATGAATTTTTTTGAACACTTCCAATCTTCATATTGTAATTTATTTTTCATTGCGATCCTTCTTTGTATTAGTTTAAAATTAAATTGTACTTTCGAACTTTTTTCTTAACTTGTTGGACAACAAAGACAAAAAAAGGGGATGAAAATTAAAATCAATTTATACATTTTATGTCAACAAAATAAATATTCATAACTCTTATAAAAATAAAATTGACATATGTAACAAAAGTTAAAACCCAAACACAACATAAAAAATAAAAAGTAATAAATTAAGTTCAAATTGTGGGCTCCATGTAATTAATTGTCCTGAATTGAGTTCCATTGGTTGGAAAATTGAAGAGAATGCAAGTGGAACTTATGCTGATGTGGCAAGCTTGAGTTCCAAAAAATGGAACTTAGGTTGGGGATGCCCTAAACAGCCATTGCTTCATGTAATATGTTTCTCACATCGAATTTGTTTTATCTTCAATAATTTTGAGAATTAGAACTAAACTACAATTTATTGTAATTTATTAACATGCATTATAAATGAGGTTGAAACTGAACTAGGTCCTAACTAAGAACTTTGGACATATTTTTTTCAACTTATGATGAGTAATTACCGGTGTTTATCGCGACAACATGCTGAATTTTATTGAATAAATCTATATATGATCGTAATTAAGTTAAAAAATGTTTTTATAAAAATGTGTATACAACCAATATGAGTTATTGTAAATGCAGATTTATTTATGAATGACTTTTTTAATTGATATGAATAATATACAAATAATTTGTGAATATATTTACTGTTTGAAATTGTTAACATGAACACAAAAATGCTCTGTGTTGTTAGATGCAACGGATTACATCACTAGTTAAATTTTAAAAATAAGTATAGTTAGAATTATTGAGAATATACATTAACAAATTAGAGTTGGAATTCGTTAGAGGAAGAGGATGGAGATAAAATAAAAGATAAAGATGGGCTTGTTAGCGACATTAATATAAATTTGAGTTGAAAGTTCTCAATTTTTTTTCACAAATATTTTTGAAAAAAATTTATGTGTCAATTTATTAGGTTCTTAAAATAATTATATAACTTTAGAAAATTAATGACAAATTTATATAGTTAAATAGTAAATTATTTCGATAAAATAATTTGTATTTTACAATAATAATAATAAACCTATTTATCTTATTAGGAAAATAATCTAATTACTGATAAATAGTTAGATGATTTGGGTTTAGTTATAATCTAATTCATAAGTACTTTTTACAAATACTGAATTTTGCTAACCGATACTAAATCGTATTTAACTGTATTAAAATATACTGAATATTAATGATAAGTATTTATTGTAACTTGAAAAGAACATGTGCTTTAGTTATACCGTTGAAGTGGAGTGATGTGATTGCAGGAATAAAAAAATTTGATCACGATTTGTTATTTTGACTGTGTGTGTGTTTGTCTTAATTTTTTATTTTTACTTTTTATGGAAGACTGTGTGTAGTTGATCCCACAAAGCGTATTACAAATAGTGCTTCCCCCCCCCCCCCCCCCGGCAATACTGACAAAGTATTTGATTAAAAAAAGAGTCATGCACAGAGGCGGAAAATGTTCTGATTCTTGTCAACTATAAATCAAAAAATTGTAGGGTGTTTCATAAAATTTACCGAATTGGGTATTTGATTTTCTGTTAGAAATTTTTTTGAATTGGAAAACTATCCGAATAAAACCACATTCAAGAGAGAATGTGTAAAATACAAAAACACTAGACGTTTAAGTACTTAAAAATTTGCCTGTACATTATTCAAAATCTTATGTTTCTTTTCAGGTTCGATATTTAATCCACCAATTTTTGTGCTTAATTTTGGGTTGACTCATACTTACACCATTTTCGGGCATTTGATGTTTGAATATTGTATCTATAAACAACCTTGTCACTTAGGGCCTTTTTTTTTCATTGATCTTTTCCAATTTACAACATATTCAATCTACTTCAACTCACTTCAATCCATTTAAACCAACTTCAACCAACTTCAACCAATTTTAACCCACCTTTTTCAAAATTTTATTCTCATTATTTTAACTAACTTCAACAGATGTACGAACTTCAACTAATTTCAACCTTCTTCAACCCATTTCAATAAAAAATATCAACTTCAATCTACCTTAACCTACCTCAACCAATATCGCCCCTTTACCAACCCCAATTTACCAACGAAAAGAATATGCCCTTAGGGTTTGTTCTTTTCATTGGGAAATATGGGTTAGAAAATGAGTGAAGTTGATTGAATTTCATTAAAATGGATTGAAATTGGTTGAAATTCCAATGTTTTTATTAAAGTAGGTAGAAGTGGATTAAAATAAGTTGAAATTTATTGAAGTTGGAAGAAGTTAGTATATTTTTTTATATGAAATTGGTATTTATTTATTGAAATGAATTGAAGTTGGTTGAAATAGATTAAAGTGGGTTAAAAATTAAAATCTTTTTATTAAAGTGAACTGGTTGAAGTTAATAAATTAAAAATTTACCAATGAAAAATACAGGCTCTTAGCATGCAACCAACGCCAACCGTAATCCCCAATGCTTACCCTGCAGTGTCAAAACTCAAAATTATAGTATCATGACCTCTAATAGTCAAACAAGCTTTTTATAGGATACTTATCACATCTATTCAAGCTTTTAATGATTTTTTTAAAAAAAATTTTACTACTCTATATAAATAGCTGGAATCCATAAACTTTATACCACATTTATAGAAATTTTTGCTGATTTTCCTTTTATTTTTTTGAAAATGCTATCTCAAACATTAAACATTACGCCAAATATTATTGTCGGACACAGGCTATATACTTCGCACCCACTCTCGGAAAAGAAAAGAAAAAACTCCATAAATATGTTTTTTATAGAACAAAAAAAAACTCCAAATATTTATATTATAGATATAGAAATATATACTCTTAAGAGTTGTATTAGTAAATATATATTAAAAAATTAATATATAAAAAATATATATATATAAAATATATATGTATAAATAATAAGAATATGTATTTCTAATAGTGTATAAGAAGTTGTCTAAAACTCCATAAATACGTAGATAAATGCACGAAAGAACGAAAAGAATAAAATACAAGAAGAAATACGTGGTGAAAGAAGTAAACTGGATTGGTCCACAATCCAAATACAAGATGTGGGCCGCAGAAATAAACGACTTCTGCCACTCTGTGTACTACTTCTTTACATTTCTCTCTCTCTCTCTCTCTCTGTGTCTCTCTCTCAATCTACCAAGCATCAGACTCGCTCATCTGACCTCTCCTTCTTCTCCTTTCTCTCTCCTCAATCATCCAACCAAGAAGCCAAAACTCTATCCATCCCTTTCTCTCTCCTCGCGCTCTCTCTCTCGTTCCCAGTATTATCATCATCATCATCATCATCATCATCTCCACTTTCTAGCACAGGTTATCAGATAACCCAACAACAACCATCCATCCTACAAAAGACGACATACAGAGAGAGAGAGAGAGAGAGAGAGAGAGAGAGAGAGAGAGAGAAACTAAAGCCCACCTCATTCTTCTTCTTCTTTGTCCTTTGGTTACTCTCATTTCATCTGGGATTTCTAGAGATTTTTACAATATTCTGTTTCTGGGATTTGTTCGTGTTGGTCAGCATTGAAAATCCCAAAACTTGGAGTAAGAAAAATTAAAGCGTCAGATCTGGGGGTGCTGTTCCTGTTCCAGTTCAGCAGTACCGGCATTTCGGGTATCCAATGCTCTTTCTCTCTCCTTCCGTTATTATTTTTGTTGTACGAATTTCATTGAATTCGTTGATCAATTTCAGGCCCACTCTTTTTTCTTTGTCGATCTATCGCTTTCTTCACCTCGTGGGTCTCAATTACTTGGTTTATCATCAGTTTTTCCAGAAATTCTGACCCTATTAGTGATTCTATGAGCTGGGTTTTGCTGTGTTTCAAGAGGATAGTTTGATTTTTTGTTGAGAAATTCTGTGTGCACTGTATAATTACATTTTCTGGGTATGAAAATTTGATGGTTTCGTACCTCGAAACATTCTACATTTCTGCAATTGTTTTAAAATTTTTGGTTAGGAATTAGAAATGTAAAAAAACAAAGTTGGCTCGGAAAATTAGGGGAATATTAGGTTTCTAAATTCATCCATTTGATTAACGGAAGATACCAACAAGGAAAATCCACCTTTCCAGTAAAGACAAATCTTTAAGTACTTACATCCTCATTTTAATAGTGTGTCAGTTTTGTCTCATTCTCTCCTTTTAATGGCCATTTTTATGTCCCTTTGGAGAAAGCACGTTTTTGCATAGTATATATCATTGATTGTACTTGAAAATTTTCTTCCGAAAGGTTGCCTACATTTGCCAATTTTGGGCTTTGTGTTTCATTGATTGTGGTAGAAAATATGATGAAATGAACTGATATTTCTTGCCCTCTGTGTCTAAATCTTTCAGAAGATTGAATGGAAAGTGAGGGTGGTGGCGTTGTCACTCCTCGGAGGCTTTCCTCCCAACACTCCACCCTTCGTGAGACCTTCCTTGCCAGTGATTTGGCAGAGTCCCTCAACAACCTCAGTATTATCGACAGCAACAACAACAATAACAATAGCAGTTTGGTTAACCCGAGGCCAGTATCTAACCTTACTCTTGGAGCTGTGCTAAACAGCACCAGGAAGTCCCCTCCTCCAAACGTTGTTGTGCGGACCCTCTTGGAGATCATCCGCAATGATGAGACCCTCCTTGGTGCTGGATCCTCCACGAGCAACCATTTTGCTGGCAAGAAATCCTGGAAGTCCTTCAAGGATCGATTAAAGCTCAAGAAGACCTCAAATCAAAATCACAACCCCAATTCTGGTCAGTGGGCAGCATTGTCATCAGTTCCACAATCTGATGTGCTACCCCATTCTAGATCGATAAGGGAAGAAGCAATGAATGCCCATAGGAACTCCCTCCTAGCCCAAGGGGTGGATACCGACCCTTCTAATGGACGTTCATTGAGGGAGGGTTTTAATGGTGAGTCCCCTAGGACTAGGGGTAGTTTCAGACTGTCTGAAGCTTTGGCTGCAGAGAGGGAGGAGACCCATCAAAGGGTGTCGAGGGAGCTGGTTGAGGGCAATGGTGGTGAGAACAGGGACAATATCGAGTCTACAAATAGTGGTAACTATGATGAGAATGTAGAGGAAGGAGAACAGCAACCTGGTCGAAGTGCTTCAGCAAATCAACCAGTGAGGATGTCATTGATGGAATTGTTGGAGGAGGCAGAGCAGCAATCTGGGGTGAGGGGTCCCACATATAGGTTCGATGACAATGAGGAAAATGACGAAGAGGCTGAGGAGGAAGCAGAGGAGGAAGAGGAAGATATCGGGAAAGAGGTGCATTCTTGCTGTGTATGCATGGTGAGGCACAAAGGTGCCGCTTTCATACCTTGTGGACATACATTTTGCAGGAAGTGTTCTAGGGAACTCTGGGTTCAAAGAGGGAATTGCCCACTTTGCAATAACTTTATCTTGGAGATTTTGGACATTTTCTGAGCATAGTTCTGCTCTGATGATCATTACCTCGGTAATAACTTCTATTTATGCATGTTTTAGTGCAGAAGAGAAATGTTCGATATGAGGATTTTCGATGCGTGAAAAGATGGATAACCTGGCATAAATTCTTGTATGTCAGCTATATTATTTGACCCATTCGCCTAGTCGGGGTGAACAAGGTCAGAATTATTATGATCTTAAGCCTGTAATGTATATTGTTTCCAGCAGTCTAGGTAAGATTGTTTGGCTTGTAAGGTCCGTATGTGGATCAAAATTCTATCATATAGTACTGCACTGGGTTATCCTCACTCTTTTCTTTCTGATTCTCTGGTGGGTCAGTGCCCTATTAGGTGGAATTACTGTATCCCAGTCAGTCACTGGAAAAATGTGCTATTTGAAAATTTGTTGAAAAAGTTGGGCGTGCATCAGTGTGCTTTGTCTCCATTTGGAAAATCGCCTTGAATGACATGAATTGAACACAAAATATGCCTGTTTTCTCTAAGTCGTATTGATTTTTTCCCCTCAAATTTAAATAATGCTGGGAGGGCAAAATACACTGTTAAACTGTCATTTACTTTTCTTTGTTTTTTGGGGTCATAGCTTTCTAAATCAGGGGTCAAATGGAAACAGACTCTTTCTAGTATTTGTTTATTTTGTTTAGGAGGAAGCTTTTGGATCTTATGGCTAGAAGTTAATGCATGTAATTGGATCATTGCAAGGCCATTTCTGCCCTTCCTGCATAATGCAGGAAAAGAATCTGAAGCATATATTGAAAGCCAATGAAATTATGTACAAGAACAAGTCGAGAATACATCTTCCTAACAAATAGCATACATATAGTACAACAATCAAATTCAGAGCATCACCTATGGGGAGCAACTAATCGGAATCACGAATGTACTGCACCTTCAACCTTCGTATATCATCATGCACATGAGACACTCTGGTTGATGGGGGGTTCTACCTTTAAGCTTCGAGCTACAGCATGTGTCAGTTTTTGGTGTCTAATCTACCACTATGAATCCAACAGAGGCCTCTCGAATAAATTATCTAACATCAGACCATCCTTTCGTTACCTTTCTGGGGGTAGGACAGAGATTCGGTTGCCTGACAATATAGATCTGATCACCGGGTACTTTTTCGCTGTCCTGGTTCCTGTACCAAGTCCATAGGGCCCAAGTTGCATTCTTCACCTGCGCATCATATGTAATTATATCATCTCAGCAATTATTTAGCTTAAGGGAGAAAAAACTTCTCAATTCTACCAAGTAGAAAAATTTTACCATGACAAATTTCAATTGTGTGAGTGTCAAAAGGACTGACAACTAGGACACTTGGTCCTCCAGGCCACAAGTTTTCAGACTAGAACACAACGTTAGACAACATGGGCCTCATGGGAAATGGGGGACCACATATTACATATAATGTAATAGCAATGGGTATTTATTTGATGCATTACCGACAGTTATGCCCCTCACCTTTCTAAAAGATGCCCTAACCAGATGTACAACTCCTCCTAATTTTTTTGGTTCTAAGTTTGATAGGCAATAAAATCCATTCTAGGTCATAACTAACAAGGTCAGCCAGACTCATCCTAATGAGGGCAGGGAGAAGGTTACCTCAAGGATCCCATGGCCAAAGCTGCTTTCTCTATATGCACTATAATCAGGCTGACGGTCCCAGCAGAATTTGCCAGCTGCAGGACCAGAAGTGAAGTTTGCAGCACAGAAGCCACCCATGAACTTATCCGGAGTTGATGATGGCTCAGGACAGTTCCCTGGTTCATCAGCATGTTGAATTGCCATCTTCTCCCGATTTCCCCCATCACCCACTGTGATGTGAAGAGGAGCACAAGGATCTAGGGTATAATTATACACTCTATTTGATCGCTCATAGGCATGTACCTGGCAATGCATGAACAAAATGTCATCTCACAATAATTGAATAATGAGCAAATTCAATGTATTGTAATTTCCATCATCATCACGTACAAGATACTGAGAACTTACATGTCCATTGAAAACTACATCTACTCTATAGGAGTAAAGTAACTCCTCCATTGCCACTCTCATGCACTCTGCTTCTCGATAGTGAGCTCTGTAACTAGTGTACCATGGTGGATGCCATGTAGCAACCAACCAAGGAGTTAGTGTTCTGTCAACATTAGCCAAGTCTCTCTCCAGCCATTTGTATTGATCAGCTGTTGACACAATTTTCAGAGTCAGATAATTTCGGATGCAACTTGGTAGGAAGTAGGAACAAAGCCCCCCCAAAAAAAGTAAAATAAGGCAAGTAGAGAATTTACAAAGTACCTGATTGATCATAAGCAACATAGGCTCCAAGCATTATAAAATGTATTCCGCCAGCATTAAAAGAATAGTAGAATGTAGATTTGGACTGACTTTCTTCTGATGGAAATGCAAAACGAGAGCTGTAAGCTACAAATGTTTGATTTTCTGCTTGTTCTTCTATTTCATGATTCCCTTCTACCACCATTATTGGAACCTTTGATATCAAGTTTTCCATAAACCTGTCAAAAAAAAAAACACATTCCATTAATATACCATAAATGGAGGAGATTTGCATATAGAATCAAAAATGATTTTTTTTCCTTCAACACATCAAAAGAGGGAAAAAAAGAGATAAGGTCGGCCCATGTATTCTCACCTTCCCCAGTAATCCCAGCGGGGTTGATATGTTTCATGTATCGGAGTTTGTGGAAATGAGCACGAGTAACAATCAGAACCAGTTCCATTAGTAAGATAGAGGTTTGCATAAGTTACATCACCAACAAGGAGAAGAAGATCGGGTTTATTGCTAGCTACATGACTTATAGTGGTCGTTGTATTGTATGTAAGGCCGAGGTCCCCAACGATTGCTATTTTCCCAGGGTAATTCTGAGGGCCAGAGCTTGGCATAGTCCTAAAATGGTAGATACTGCTCAGCGATGGTATATAGGGATCTCCACACCTGTAGTAGTATAACGTGTCTGGCTCCAACCCTGCATGGGAAACAGGGCGAACAGAACAAAATGTATGTCAGCATCTGAAACTAAATGCTAGACATAATGGAGGTCCACTTTTTCACCTTTTAACCACTCTGGCAGATTTGGACCACAAGTTTCACCAGTTTATAATAGGAACATTGTCACACTTCCTCTTTACAGTTCTTACCACTTGGGAAGCTGCAAGACAGAAATAATTTGACATTGGATGAGTCCATAAGAATCCAATTTTACCTGTGAGACGAACATGATGGATAATTCCAGAAGTATAATTCTGGAGGCCTTCAAAAGGGTAGAGCTGACCGTAGACAAGAGAATTGCCCGTAGCTTCGTGCAATAATGGGTATTTTTGCGGCCCATAGCGAACAACACTCTTGAGAGTTTCAGGGTTCAATGGTTTTATATCATGACCAATTTGGTAATCCCCTGTAAGTTAATCAGTAGCGCACATAAACAAGCTAGGTGGAAGGAGCACTGGGTTCCATATGCTACTTGGACTATGTCAAAGCATTACTACTTCTACAATAGCATCAGCAAAGTCCATCATAGAGAGGTCAAGTCATCCACAAGAAACAGGTCAAGTCAGTTGCTATCCAGAGCACTGAAATAAGAGAAACCCCTCCTCCTAAAACATAATTGTCAACATCTCAAAGCCTTCATCGGATAACTTATCTGTTACATGGGATAGGATATAAATAATTCTCCGTGAACAAGTTCATAATGATAAGCTTTCCCAAAAAAAAAAAACAAAGATGGACCTGAGTTAATAACCTAAATCATGATACAGCAATTGATGATGCAAAGAGACCCTTTTAAAAAAAAAAAAATCAATTAAAAAAAGGTTGACCTCAATTAAATAATATGTCATGAAAAGATCCATTTGCAATTTAGTGATCGAATCTCGATTTCATTGATATAAGCTATGCAAATGTAGTGGGAGTGTGGGACAAGCATAATAAAGAAAACATACTAATATGCCCCACAACAACGGGATCCAATCTAGTCATTGTTAGCATAGTGAATCAAAGATTTGCCTGGATTTGGTTTAAAGAAGATGGTAATTTTGCAGAGCTTCCCATCGTATCATCTCTGCTTCTTTTTATTTTTTCTATTTTTGTGAGTTCCCCCAAGGAACTATATTCAGTATCTGGCTAAGTTACTGCAATAAACAATCATAGGATACATCGCCAACCAAACCTGATTTCCAATCTTATAGTACGAAGGGAAGGAAAAGAGTTAACTATATCAGACTTCCAAATTGTTAGACTACCCCATCTCTGCATAATCTGAAAGGGTCCCAAAAGCATTACATAGGGGACAAACATGAAAAACTGGTTTCTGCAAGTAGAGCGTACTGCAACTACATCATTACGTGCTCCATCCCTAACATGCTCCCAAATCAATCACAGAAAACATAGTTGATTCTAGCATCTGAGCACATAACACATCTTTCCAAATTTCATCACTAATGAAAATTCAATCATGCAAGCTATTCAAATCCCAGGCCCTAAAAATGTAACCAACGGCTCAAATCTTCACAAAATAACTTAAACAAGCAAGTCGACCACCTAAAATGAAGAACATTACAAACTCAAAATACACAAAAATTCACATTTGACCTCCATTCAAAGGCAAGAATCCAAAACACATGGAAAAAGAACACATATCATTGAATTCAAAGGTGAGAAAATTAATTTACAAAATGAAAACTGACCAGTGATCCATGAAATCCAAACGGAATGATAATCGGCAGAAAGAGAGACAGAAATCTGCTCAGGTTCGAAGCCATTAGCGCGGCGCTGAACCCTAGGATCGGTGTCGGGCAAATCGACGGCGAAGCCACGCAAGCTCTGATCAAAGGGGACGGTGACGGGCTTGAATGGACCGTCAAGAGTCGTCGGAATAGCAGCGGAGGAGAGAGAAAAGTGGAGGATGAAGAGGAGAGAGAAAGAGAGGAGGATCGACGCCATTGATGAGTATGTCTGCGAGCTCAAGAATCTCTCATAATAAACTAATGGAGTCGCAGAGAACAAGGGGTGAGATGGAAAAGCGGGGAACTTTGGCTGAGTTGAAAAGAAATGCAAATTGCCTACTATATATAATGGGCTGACGAGGAGTGGCTTTTTGGTAATAAAAAAAACTAACGTAAAAAATGGTATTTACATACATCCAGTAATTGACTACCATTATTTATTAATTTTTGTCCCTACACTGTAAATAATTAAGGTGAGATTTTTGTTTTATTTAAATCCTTGATCAATTCAATATAGAATCAGTATGATTTTTTTTTAAATAATAACCAACAGAGTATACAGAATTGGATGATTTTTTTTAAAATAATAACCAACAAAGTACTCAGAATTGGATTTTTTTTAAAAAAAAATTTGAGGAAGTTCATCTGAAACCCAATTTTAAGATAAATGTTCAATTATGTTCAATTTTCTTCTTTCAAGTAAAATTCTATAGTTTTTTGAAAGTGTGAAACTTTTTTTTTGGGTATAAATAGCGATAGTGGTTAACGAGTGTATGGCCTATTATCAATCTTCAAATATTAATAAGTTAACTTTATTGACGATTTGATGCTTATTATAGTTGTGAGCATGCTAAGATTTTTGCACGGTGAATTTAGAGAATGTACCGTTACTGTAAAACTAGACGAACAATATTCCAGTATTATAAGTACAACACATATATTGGACTACTATATTTAATTAATTCAACTATGAAAATGTTAAAAAAAACATATAAGACCCTTGATCATCGATTATTGAGGTTGAAATCTAAATTAGGGCCGCAATTGAACTATTTGAATATCTAATCTTTAAATCTTAAATTAAAAAACTAATTAGATATCTACTATTAAGGCAACAAATAATTTTAAATCACATACAATCATATTTATATACGTTCTTCTCACATTATGTATACACGTAACTATATTCATATGTATTCTTTCTACTTGTGTTATCAAGTTTAATTTTTTTATATTATCCAAGCTTAGTGACAAACTAATCCAAACTATTTTCAAACTAATATTGATAATTTTTTCTCTTTTGGAAAACAAAAAAGTCGATTTTTAAATTTTTTTTCTTTCAAGTAAGAACCAAAAAAAGTGGCGGCATGTGCAAGGGGAGAAGGCAAGTCAAGAAAAGGATCAAGATTTGATGCGTTTTCGGTGCCCCGAATATAAGAATATTCCACTGGCCACATATCTGTCTTTATGAACAGCCATCTTTTTTGTTTGGGTTATTTGGTAATTTTTGGTTTGGATTTTTCTTTACTTATTATTTTTTGTTCTCCTTTTATTTTTCTGTTTTGTTCTTCACCTGTTTGAGGGGCCAATGGAGGAATGGAAAACCTTGATCTCATGACTAGTTTTTGGGGAAGATAAATCCCCAATAATTTGAGAGACATTCCAAATTTATGCCGCCTGTATACGGTCATTGGAGAGTGACAATGTCTATTATAACGTGCAAAAGTTTGTGACATATAGTGTAAATTGACAAAGTATTTGAAAATCAATTAATAATCGGAAAAAATATTTAAAAATTAATATAAAATATGAATCTCATAAGATTTTGGTTTACCGAGCTAATTTAATTTTAAATATGTTAGATGATTAGATCTGATGAACAATGTGGTTTTATTATGTCATTTAGATTGATAGTCAACTAAGGAATGTCGAGTTTAAAGGTTGACAGTTCTAGCGATGAGAATAATTCAATGAACGTATAATTATATAAAATTGGATGAGACTAAGGAATGAATTAATTAAAAAGAAAATAAGATTTACACCAAAAGATAATAGATAAGAGATGCACGTAGTGCGGACACGATAAAGGGTGGAGTGCAAATGCACTCACAAGAAAAAAAGAGAGGATTTGCATTCAGGGAACTAGTATAGACTCGTGCGATGCATGTACTATTTTTTAAATTAAATTTTAATTTAAAAACTATAGAGTATTCATTTTATAAAATCACTTTTCTCATAAATATTATATGAATATTAAGTAAAATATTGTCTGATTTACTTGATTGTATAATAGCAAAATTGACTTTTTCAGCCAATAGAAACTTTAATTGGTGAATCAAAGTCTTCTCCCATACGTTTAAAAGTTTCAAATCTCACTAAATTCAATTGTAAAGTTGATTATACTTGCGAAAACTAACCCATTAAAAGTAGGTCGTGATTCATAAATTAATCAGCACATAGCGTGAGACAGTTGGGATTATGTATCACCCATGTATAAAATAGTTTCGCTATGTTATAAATGAAAAATACTTCTTCTTTTAGATTAGACGACACCACCGTCGAGAATAATTAGATATACAAATTTCTTTCAAAACAAAGTCATTTCGTTCTTTTAACTCCTATGTTTATGCATTATACATCAACTTTTATAGATTATAAATTTTACACCATAACGTATTTAACATTCAATACTCCCTATGATAACCTATAAAAAATATATGAATAAAAAAATATAACATATATTAGAGACCCTCACCTAATTATAAGCATAAAAAATTATACATAAACTCTTAGGGTTATTAGAGAAGCGATTTCCAAAATAAATTGAAGAAATCAATTTCCTAGAAAGTGTGTGTGTGTGTTTGTGTGTGTGCGCACGCACGCTCTTTGATGAGAGAAAGAGACGTGTACAGAATCAACAATCGAAATTATCTAAATCTCCGACATTCATGTATCATGTATAACCGAAAATATGAGGAGCAGGTAGTTAACTCCCCTTAGTTTTGTTTTAAAAAATAAATAAAAATGAGGCAGTATTTTGTTTAGAGAGAGACGACAGTTACAAACTATTTTTTTAAAACTTTAAAATCAAGGGTTTAGATTTAATGAGTTAATAATATTTGTGGTTAAGATTACACCAAATTCTGCAAATCACTCTAATGTTAGTATTTTTAGGTTTTTCAAATATTGTTATTAATATAGTGTAGATAGATAGACAAATTAGATACAAAATCGAGGACCTAGATTTAATAGATGACTAAATTTTATGGGTGAGATTACATCAAATCCTACAAATCACTCCCGTTGTAGCTAGCATTTTAGGTTTTTTCAAAAACTATCACTTTTGTTAACTGCTGAGATTTTTTTTTAGATAATAGAATTATCATATATCTTTTATCAAATATAATCAAAATTATTAGTGATTTTTTAAAAAATAAAATTATAAATAGGTGTTTTATTTAGTTAAGGTAGCTTTTTTTTAAACTAAAATCTACGGTTTGGATTTAATGAATAAATATAATTGCCTAATTTTTTCACTAGATAATTGGATTATCATCTATTTTTTATCATATATATCCGAAATCATAGGAATTTTTTAAATAAAATGAAGAGATGTCTTAACGTTAAAATTGACGACTTAGATTTAACTCATAAATAATTTTTGTAGTTAAAATTACACCAAATCCCATAAACCACTCTGGTTGCACTATTCTAGAGTTTTATAAAGATTGCTATTATAATAGTATAGATGTAAGATCAAAGGCAGGAGAAGACCAAAGACAAATTGGAGTTGTTTTAGCTCAGCTTAGGGATGGCAATTACATCCGGCTTTGAGGCACAACCGATTTGATCCGAGGCAAAAAAATCTAATTCGAATCCGAGAGAAAAAAAATATTCAAATCCGAGTCCGACAAAAATAATCCAAGTCCGAGTTGGATTCGGAGGAAAGATAACATCTGATCCGATATTCCAATCTGATCCGATTATTTTATTAAATAATTAAGAATTTAAAATTCAAATGTGGAACTTTACAAATCCAAAGTTTTCCCTTCAAGTTCAACCTCCAAAACCAACCTCCAATTTTTTATTTTAAATTTTTTATTTTACAGATTTAAAGTCTATACTCCAAACCTAATTGTAAGTTCCTAACATCAACTCACATTAGTTGTTTGGCCTCTATCCCCCCCCCTCCATCTCTATATATATCTCTCTCTCGCCCTCGGTCTAACTTCGCCGCCGGCTAGCTCAGAGGCGCTCGGCTCCCTATGATTGCACATTGGCGTCATCTTCCTCATTCTCAGTCTCTCATAACTTAATATTAAATGCTCAAATATTTGGTTGACACGATAGGAAGACATATGTTATCGTATTGTTAAGTAGACAAACTAAGCTTGGATAGAAAAATACAATACAAAATTGTTGTGGGAAAAGAAATCATTCGAATCGGATTAAATCCAACTCCGATCTGATCCAACTCGGATCGGATTTGGAGATTCCCTTTGATCCGCTGGATCGGATTCGGAACGAATTTTTGGATCCGAGACGTAATCGAATTCGGATTCGGATGTTCCAACATCCGATCCGAATCCGGTAAGTTGTCATCCCTAGCTCAACTTTTGATCTGTGCGATTTGATTTGAAGGAAACTGAGGAATGACGATAAGAACAGGACCTTGATGAGTTGCAACTACACAGGCGTTACAAAATGCTCAAGCTATCAGTTTACAGTCATTGATTAAGCCTTCGATATGCTTAAACCAGAAACGTAGTCTATGTACGTGTGTTTGAATGATGATGTCAGAATTTATCCACGTAGGACCATTATTTTTCAACTTAAAACTATTAGAGTATAAATTCATTTCTAGGCTTCAATTATTAGCTTAAACTTTTAGTTGAGTTGGTTTTTGAATAATAACCAAGGTTTCGCCCCTCCACTTCGCCAGAAAGGCAGCAAAAGTTTATCGGTGTAGGATAGCTTTTTTCCTATTTATAACTAAGGTTTTGCCTTTCTGTGTGATCTTAATAGGAAGTTATACCTTAGCATGATTCAGCTAGCTTGTCTTGGGAATTTAACCGAGTCTATGGGTTATAACCAATGCCCAATCTCTTGCGTAAAACAACAATCAAGTTAGCGAATTAAATATGATCGAGTTACATAAGACATATAGATCGAGATAAGAGTTTCCTCAATTTTAAAATCTAGGATTACTCATAAGCCTTAGGTGAGCTAGTTCCTCATCCTTGCTTTGGCACCTCGAACCCTAAGAATATACTCTCTACCCAGCATGTAGTCTTACTCTATTTTTATCATTCAGACTAGTTTTTTTGCTTCGTATGCTTAGTTGCTAGTATGTTTGTTTGATGCTTGTTATTGTCTTCTTACGTATTCCCTAATTCCTTCTTTTTTCATTTTTCTCGCTTAAGATTTCAATTTAGACAAAAAATACTTTTTGCAAAATATAAAAATATGGGTGTTTTAGAATTGGCCTCCCTATTTACAATACAAATTAGTAGCTCACATTTAAATTTATCATAATCCTATTTAAATGGAACCCGCATTAGTTGTCTTTGGTCCGTGAAGTGTTGACTTCAATGCCCCTCCCTATAACATCATACTAGCTGTAGAAGGCAAAAATTATATGACGAATCAGATGATGCCACATGTAAAAAATGGACCAACCATAAAGTGCCACGTGTCACGTTGACTTTGGTGGACCCACTTGGTCAAAATTAAGTGCAGCCAATCAAAAGTCGCCACGTGTCATCGATGATGCAGACATTAGTAATTATTGTCTTTATTAAATATAAGAAAATAATTACTGAGCCTAGGCCCAAAACCTGACTCTAACCCTAACCGGCAGAGCCTATAAATAGGGGTCCTCCCCCCTCATTTTAAAGGGAGCTTAACATTCAACATCCAACAGGCTCCAGAGCTCAGACTGCAGACAACATCCAGCTATCAAGCAATAAGGATCAAAGTTAGCTAGCTCAACATCTTTTGCAACCTCAAATTGAAGTTTACTTCAGAGTTCTTCATCCAATTTATCGATCGAGATCAAGCAACCTCGCCCTCGCATCGATTAATCTATCCAACAACATTCAACATTTAGCATTGGCAGAATTCAGAGCTCAGACGACAAGGAGCATCCAGCTACCAAGCGAGAAGGATCAAGACTTGCAGAGTCTCAGAAACCACAATCAGCCACTTGCAGATCAAAATCAAGAACAACCTTCAGAGTTCTTCAGCTGATTTGCATCAACCGAGATCAAGCATCAAGCCCTCGGAATACTCAAGTCATTAGGAGATCGAATCAGAGGATTATTTTTATTATATTAAATTCAGATATCGTACCTACACACTACATCAATACAAAATTCAATTTGTTGCTGAATTTCTTGTCTAATTTATTTTAGGCGCGAAATTTGCGTTTACAAATTTGGCACGCTCGGTGGGGTATCTCTGCCTCTCATCTCTTTCTCCAAGCAAACAACTTCACTTCTTTGAAGAAAATATGACTCCCAAAAATGTCATCCTTCAACCTTCAAAGAAAAAGACTATTGGATTCGCATATGAAGGATCCACAAAGGCTAGTACTGGATCTGGCAATCAAAGCACCAGAGTGATGAGGAGGAGCACGTCTAAAGCTGATGCCTTCATCACCTTAAAGAAACAAGTCGTGACTCTAACTTTGCAGTCACACAAAACTCAAAAATTTGACTCAAACTTGCCTTCTGATGGAGTCAGTCAAACTGCTTGTCTCTCTAATTTGAAGTTAAAGCCTCTTACTGCTTTCAATACTAGGAAGACTTTACCTCAAGGAATGGATGAATTTCAAACATACATCAATCCTGCCTTTCAGCCTTTCGATGCAGAGGATGACAACTATGATGGTAGTGATTCTTCACTAACATCTCCAAAGGACTTGTATTTCTCTCAATCAGAAACCGAGTCTTCCTGCACAGTCGTCATGCCAGTCATGGTCATAGAGGCTATCAACTTAGAGGAACAATTGGCGGACATGAAGGCCAAGCTCTATAAACTCTCAAAGGAAAATGCAAAAAAAGATGCTCAAATCAAGCATCAAAGCAAACAGATTGCTGATTTGACAAAGAAGCTGGGGAAGCGGACGTCTGAAGCTTTCAACAAATGCTCACGTAGTGAAGATTCTGACAAAGAGTCTAACCACATCGAGGAGTCTGATGATCGACGCAAACCAAAGAACGATTCATCCTTCGCCTTAATGTCAGTTGAGCAAATTCAAAATTTGATAGCTAAAGCAGTCAAGGCTCAGTTGGGAGAGTCTCACAAGAGTCACTTGTATTCAAAGCCTTATACGAAGAGGATAGATGCTCTTCGCATGCCCCATGGCTATCAGCCTCCCAAGTTCAACCAGTTTGATGGCAAGGGTAACCCCAAGCAGCACATTGCTCATTTTATCAAAACCTGCAGCAATGCTGGCACTGAAGGTGATCGATTGATGAAACAGTTCGTGCGATCCCTCAAGGGAATTGCATTTGACTGGTATACAGACCTTGCCTCTGAGTCCATTGATAGTTGGGGGCAAATGGAAAATAAATTCTTAAATCGCTTCTATAACACACGCCGCGTAGTCAGCATAAGTGAGTTGACTAACACTAGGCAAGGGGATAAAGAGCCAGTCATAGACTATATCAATCGTTGGCGTACCCTCTCATTGAAGTGCAAGGATCGCTTGCCGGAATCTTCTGCTATTGAAATGTGTGCCCAAGGGATGGATTGGGATATACTTTATGCTTTGCAAGTGAACAAGCCCAAAACATTCCAAGAATTGGCAACACGAGCTCATGATATGGAGTTTACAATTACCTACTATGAAAGACGGCTCAATGATGATGAATCAGTGGCATCGTCAAGAAATGAAAGCTCCATACTTAGAGACTCCGAAGAGAAAGAATGTCCTTATTCTAAGTCTGATGTGCCAGAAATGTTTGACAAACTTCTCGAGAAAGGACTTATAGAACTCCCAGAGTCAAGTCGTCCTGAAGACATTGGAAGAACTAATGATCCTAAATATTGCAAGTATCACAGGATCATCAGTCATCCTATAGAGAAGTGCAAAGCATTCGGAAGACAAGTCCTGCAACTTGTAAAAGAAGGAAAAATCATATTAGACGAAGACGACACTAAAGAATCTGATTGATCATTCATTATGATCATATTAGAAAGTGTTTTGGAAGAAAGCGACCCAAAATTGGCATTTAGGGAGCAGACTTCTAAGTCAACCTCTATAGACTTCTAAGTCATCAAAGAACTTACAGACTTTCAAGTCACTCCTTGTAGAGACTCGAAGACTCTCAAGTCACTCATGTTAGACTGTCAAGTCATCCAAACTCTAAGACTTCTAAGTCAGCCTCTAAAAACACCTATGTCATCAAACTCTCTGACTCTAAAGTCAACCATGCAGGACTCTTAAGCAAATCCTGCATTCAAAGTCATAAACTGTTAAAGACTCCCAAGTCGCAAAACTTTCGGACTTCTAAGTTAATAGTAGCAGACTCCCAAGTCACCAAACTCTAAGACTTCTAAGTCCGCGGGCTTTTGAGTTGAGAAACACTAAGACTTGCAGGTAAGCTTCTACAGACACCTTAGCCATCAAATTCTGAGAACTCGAAGTCGATCCTGCCAAACTTCAAAGTCCGGATTGACAGACTCTAAAGTCATCAAATCTCGTGGACTTCCAAGTCAAACTTTTAAGACTCCCAAGTCGTCCAACTCTTACAAACAATATTCTTGACTCTCAAGTTATCAAAGACTTTTAAGTCAACTTTACAAGCCTTCAACTCATTGATGCCACAAACTACCAAGTCGTCAAAGTTTCAGAGTCCTTAGTCAGCAAAGCAAAAGACTATCAAGTCATCAAAATCAAGGACTTCCAAGTGGCCTAAAGATTATCAAGTCGAGAAAATTGTAAGCTTTGAAGTGAATTCAACGACTCTCAAGTCATCAATAGCTTTGACTCTCAAGTCACCCTTAAGACTTCCAAATCCAAACTTCTAGACTCTCAAGTCAGCACAGACTATCAAGTCACCCACAGGATACTCAAGCCGTCAAAATCAAAGACTTTCAAGTCACCCAAACTCCATCAAGTCAACAAAATTACAAACTTTGAAGTGAATTCTATGACTCTCAAGTCATTGGTAAACTCTCAAGTCATCAACGACATTTGCTCTCAAATAAATAAAGTTTAAAAATTCTCAAGTCATCTAAGTTGTAAACTCACAAGTCAAACAGAATTGTTGACTCTTAAGTTATCGAAGACTTTCAAGTGAATCTTACGGACCTTCAAGTCCTGGATGTAACAGATTTCTAAGTCATCAAATCGCGAAGACTCCAAGTCATAAAACTCTCTGACTTCCAAGTCAATCCTAGCAGGCTACCAAGTCACCAAATCTCGTAGATTTCGAAGCCGATTTTTTTTTTTAAGGCTTCAAAGTGTTTTTTTTCAGGACTTCTAAGTCAACAAAATTATTGACTCCCAAGTCACGAAGTTGATTCTCAAGTCATCAAAGTTCAAGTCTCTCAGGACATCAAAATTAAAAGACTACCAAGTCATCAAAGCTCCAAACTCCAAAGTCAAGAAAGTTCTAAGCTCCGAGTTATCAAACTTGATGACTCTCAAGTCTCTAAAGTTTAAGACTCCTAAGTCAACAAATTTGTTGACTCCCAAGTCACTAAACGAACTCCCAAGTCATCGAGTTCAAGACTCTTAGTCATCAAAGTAAAAGACTGTCAAGTCATTTTATCGAAGGTGTTGACTTGTAAGTCACTCAGCACATTCTCAAACCATATAAACAAACTTCAAACGGCTACCAAATTATTGCAAACTTTTAGAAGCCTTTAAGTTGGGGGCAAAAGTAAGATCGCGTCCTCCTTCGCATTAGCGATACAGGCGTCTTCCTTTAAAATTGGTCGTCTTTTCCTTCAAGTCGGGTACTGGTAATTTGAAAAGTCAAGCTTTCGGTGTCTGATTGGAAGGATCATATCTTTTCTATCTGACCGAAAGAGTCGAGCTCCTGTGTTTTCGAAAGGATCAAGTCTGCACTGTCTGATCGGATGAGTCATCTTTGTTGTCTGATCGGATGAGCCAAGCCTTTACTTTCTGATCAGGAGAGTCACCTTCATTGTCTGATAGAAGAAGCCAAGTCTGCACTGTTTGATCAGATGAGTCACCTATGTTGTCTTATTGGATAAGTCATGTCTCATCTGTCTGATCGAAGGAGTCAAGCTGTTACTTTCTGATCGGGATAGTTGCTTTTGCTGCCTGATCAAATGAGCCAAGCCTTCTCTTTCTGATCAGAAGAGTCGCCTTCGCTGTTTGATAGAAGAGGCCAAATCTGCACTGTCTGATCGGATAAGTCACCTTTGTTGTCTGATCGGATGAGCCAAGCATTTACTTTCTGATCGGGATAGTTGCATTTCCTGCCTGATCGAATGAGCTAAGCCTTCTCTTTCTGATAAGAAGAGTCATCTTCGCTGTTTGATAAAAGAGGCCAAGTCTGCACTGTCTGATCGGATGAGTCACCTTTGTTGTCTGATCGGATGAACCAAGCATTTACTTTCTGATCGGGAGAGTCGTCTTCACTATCTGATAGAAGAGGCCAAGTCTGCACTGTCTGATCGGATGAGTCACCTATGCTGTCTGATTGGATAAGTCATGCCTCATCTGTCTTATCGAAGGAGTCAAACTGTTACTTTCTGATCGGGATAGTTGCGTTTGCTGCCTGATTGGATGAGCCAAGACTTCTCTTTCTGATCGAAAGAGCTGCCTCTGCAGTCTGGTGGAAGAAGTTAAGTCTCTACTGTATGATGGGAGGAGTCTAAATGCCTTCGCGATCTAATCGGAGGAGTCGTGGCTGGAAGAAAGAGATTCAAGTCGACCCCAATTAGATTAAGTGAGGGAGTCGCCTGCGAAGAATCAAATCTACGGGGAGAAACGATTCCTCGTCTTAAAAGTCGACCTCACTTCGCGATCTAATCGGAGGAGTCGTGGTTGAAAGGAAGAAATTCAAGTCGACCCCAATTAGATTAAGTGAGGGAGTCGCCTGCGAAGAATCGAATCTACGGGGAGAAACGATTCCTCGTCTTAAAAGTCGACCTCACTTCGCGATCTAATCGGAGGAGTCGTGGTTGGAAGGAAGAAATTCAAGTCGACCCCAATTAGATTAAGTGAGGGAGTCGCCTGCGAAGAATCGAATCTACGGGAGAAACGATTCCTCGTCTTAAAAGTCGACCTCACTTCGCGATCTAATCGGAGGAGTCGTGGCTGGAAGGAAGAAATTCAAGTCGACCCCAATTAGATTAAGTGAGGGAGTCGCCTGCGAAGAATCGAATCTACGGGAAGAAACGATTCCTCGTCTTAGAAGTCGACCTCACTTCGCGATCTAATCGGAAGAGTCGCGGCTGGAAGGAAGAAATTTAAGTTGATTCAGCAGCTTCCTGGGAAAAAAAAAAAGAATATAAATTTAAGTTCTCTAACAAAAAGCAAAAAAGGTGACAAATAATTCACCCAAAAAAAAGAAGGCGGCAAACCAAATATAAATCAGTTATCCTTGGTTTAATTACACAAAAAAAGGGGGTAGATTCACACCCCAAAAAAAAAAAAGAAAAGAGGAAGTCTGCATATTCCCAGCAGAAGCACAGGGGAAAAAAAAAAAAACGAAGCATGCGAAATTACGATGAGGTGTTAGTCTCATCGGGACCAACAGTCTAAGGGAGTTGGACACCAATTTGCTAAAAAAAGGCGTGCACACGAGCTTCTCCATCTGCAATGGCTGCCCGTCTCTCTCCTACGTTCCTTCCTATGCTCTCTCTCTCTCTCTCCCCAACGCAAAGATGGGTACTTCCACAAACTCCGGAACAAGTTCTACTGCCCCATCGTCAACATCGATAAGATCTGGTCCATGGTTCCTCAGGATGTCAAGGACAAAGCCACCAAAGAAGGCAAGGCCCCAGTGATCGATGTCACTCAGTTTGGGTGCTTCAAGGTTTTGGGAAAGGGTGTGTTGCCAGAGAACCAGCCGGTCGTTGTGACGGCCAAGTTGGCCAATAAGACTGTTGAGAAGAACATCAAGGAGAACGGTGGAGCTGCTGTTCTCACTGCTTAGGAGTAAGAAGAGAGCCGGTGAAGCATGCCAGGGTCAGCTAAGCAGTGCATCTACCCAGTTAGGCAAATCAGGGCCAGTGGATGATCACAAGGTTAACGACGTTGGTGATCTAGGTGGCATTACCCTCAACTTGAATGCTAATGTTAGTATACCGAAGCGTCCACGGGATTTGGTTGGAAGATAGAAGGTCGAAGTTGATCCTGGAACGAAGCAAGAGGGGACATCGAGTAGTAAAGCAAGTTCTGATGAGGGCTGTGGCAAATTGAATGGTAATCCCAGAGGGAGTTTGCTGCAAAATGGCAATGTTGATGAAAAGCGGGATCAAGGGGGGTTCTA
>JAKOGI010001477.1:160000-177500 GCA_029747015.1 Carnegiea gigantea
CTTCACAATGATAAGGTTCCGGAATATAGCAAGGTGCTTCACAATGATATGGAATCAACTTTAAGGATCTCGGAAAATAGCAAAGAGCATGACATTGATATGCAAATTGCTGGTGTAAAACATTGGTACGTCGTCGATTATATTGAAATCCAGATACTATAAATTGAAATATTGGCAAATACCAAAGTGCAAAAATTGAGATGGAGATTTCTTGTATATTAAGCATTTGTCTCATCTTATTATTCTTATACATGTATAGAATGCCAAACTAACAAGGCAAAAGAAAGGTAAGTTTTGTAGAAACAACTCCCCTAAGCGACAGGAAAAACTTTTGCTAACCTAACCCCTCCCTTGTGTTCACGCATTTTGAACATCTAGGTGACCTATAAATGTAAGTAAATTACTTGTCTTCGAAAGCAATGGCAGAAAGAGAGGTGAAGAAGCCAACAAAGACGCAAATCAGAGGTGGGCAGAGAAGCCGCACACCTTTTCATCCTTTGGTTCTCATAATCGTAATGCTACCTTGTCCCCCTTGGGTGGGGATTCTGGTTTTACCAATAACAGGCTTCCCAGAAAATGCAGAAATGGGAGGATCTATCTCGACTGGCTTTGGTGGAGGAGGGGTGCGTAATCGATGATTTATGTCCTTCAAAGTCACATCTCCGCGAACCGAGCAGGGTTTGATGAACTCAAATGGATAAGCAATGGAAGAAGTAGAACCTTGTTTTGGGGGTGTCCTCATGTAGGACTTCCTACCTGTGTTTTAAGAGAGACAAGCAAATGAATGGGCGGCTTTTCTTATGGTCTCATTGAAATCCATGCGGTGAAAAAATCAGGCTTACATACAAGTGTCTTGCTCATTCAACAAGTCCAAGGGAGTGAGCTTATATGTAATCCGCCTGAGTACGAAGCAAACCAGAGGAGGACAAAGAAGTTACCTCTAAAGATAACATTTCGAGAACTTCTAACAGGGCGTTGAGCCATGTTGGTTGTTGAATCTAGTGCATTGCTGCAGACCTCTGTAGACACAGTATTCATGTTATTCATGACGGTATTCTAAGCATTAGCGGTTTTTCAAACCAAAAAAAAAAAAAAGGCACAGCAATCATCCGTATGCATGTTAAGACGAATAAAAATCCAAAATAGCAGATGATCTACCTGTTTCACCAATCTGAACACCAGAGGCAATGTATGCACTCCTGCATTACA
Source organism: Carnegiea gigantea (assembly GCA_029747015.1). Classification (NCBI taxonomy): domain Eukaryota; kingdom Viridiplantae; phylum Streptophyta; class Magnoliopsida; order Caryophyllales; family Cactaceae; genus Carnegiea; species Carnegiea gigantea. Next base: position 161,210 of record JAKOGI010001477.1, read on the forward strand.
GCAGAAACCAATTTCATACCACCATACACAAACTTGCAAAAAAAAAAAAAAAAAAAGGACAATTTTCAACAAGGCATGGAAACTGAAATGGATACCCTTCATCAGAATTGATATTCATGTTTGTCACGTCAAGGCAGTCAGCAAGCCAAGCCTCAGGCTGGCTTAGCTCCTCAAAATCCAAGGGAGACAAATCTTCTAGTATATTTATACATGCATAAAATGTAAGACGTAAGATCCATTGAAACAAAATTTACAGCTCATGTTAATGTCGTGACAAGAGAGATAGAATCAGACCTTGCAAGCAGGCCTCCCACTGAGAAATCTCAGATAGGAAATCGTCAATGGCATCTATTCGTTCCTATCAACAGAACAAGGATAGTGCTCATTAGCATCAATCCGTTCCTATCAATAGAATATAAAGCTTATTCTGAAAGTTGTTGAATTCTCGACAGAATCAACATGAAAACATTCAAATTCAATCAAGACATCTAAAACTAATAGTAAAATGAACAAGGAATTGAAAGATTATTGGAACGGGTGCAACCACAAATGTGCAATTATGTAAAACATGTACAATGGGGATATATTCCAAACCATATAAACTAAACTAAACCATGTTCTGCAAGCCCTCCCTAGTCCCTAAGCAATGTCTAGGGATCAAATGCATGCAGCCTTGACAAAGAGGCTGTTGCACGAGACCTTAGATCAAAAAACTGTTGCGCTTCAGAGCTAAGTAACAAACAGAAAGCTTTCAAATGTAGATTACATTACTGATAGCAATCATGTATGTAATATGTACGTAAGCAAATATTTGCTAAATAATCTGACATTCACAAAATTCCAACTAGGAATCAACCTTAGATTATTGATAGCATCACGTACGTAAAATCATCATGTGAGCAAGTATTCGATCTAAGTAATCTGACATTCACACATTTCCAATTAGGAATCAACCTTAGATTTGAGGGATGAGGATAAAAGATCCTCATTAACATTATCAAAATCCAGCATCCGCCGCCTCTTGGGTGGAGGGAAAGAATCTTCACTCTCCTGAGGTGTCTTGGTCATGATCCCTGAGATCAACACTGTAAAGTCATCACAATATTCCAATCAAACACCAACATAACAAAGTTGATTGAAAGAAGTGAAATCCCACCACAATCATTGACATGGTAAGGGACCTCTCCACAAGCCTTAACTGGAGTTCTTTGCTCAAGCATGTAGGGAATATTAGGTTCATTATGGGTAATGCCATTCCACCCACGTTTGGACAAATCTAGTGAAATAAAATAACCCAATTAATTAATGCCAATCTCTTGATGAAATTCAATCAAGTACCAAATCTCAAATCCAACCAAGGCTCACCAAAATTGACATCCTTCTGGTGCAAATACTCAACACCCTGCCACTGCCAGGACACACTGATACAATACACAAGAGATGCACTAAAATCAGACAGAAGGATACCTCTTCAATTGAACAAATGATGGAAAACATTGCAATCAATAGATTGAGCCCCTCCCCCCACCCCCTTCCCCGGGGCCCAAAAAAATAAGCAAAACCCAGAAATAGGCAGCCAAAATAGGCCATGCTCATCTCAAAACAATCATCAATTCAATCAATAATCAATTAAAAAAGGCAAATCAAAAATAAACCAAGTTGAGTGAAAAGCAACCACAATCACAGATCAACAATTCTGCTAGACCCAGAAACTCAAATCACCATGAAACAACCCCCCCAACCCAACCAAAAAAAAAAAAAAAGAGAAAAGCACTACATACTTCTGATTTCGATAATCCATTAGGAAGAGCACTGACTTTTTTTGCTTCACAGATCACAATTCCACAAACCCAGAACACTCACAAGTAGCCGTTGCCACTGACTAAAACCACAGGCACACTTTCCTCCTCCCTTCAGGCCTGAGTATTTATTGGTACCCAGTGTCCAGAAAAATTATAATAAAAAAAACAATTAGAGAAAATAAAAAAGAGAAGGCTGATGCCTGAAACGTGGGCTTGAAGACCGTGAAATGAAACGCCGTATCTCCTGTCTTCCCCATTCTCTCTCCTCCCACGCTCCCTTTCCTTTTCTGTTCTCTTTTTTCCTGTTGATTGTTACAGCCGTTGGTCATTATTTTTGCGGGATTTTATGAGTTGGTCAACTGGCGTTGTTCGGTGTTTGTCTAATCGTCTTTAATCTTTAAAAAAATTTAATTTCTTTTTTCTGCTCCAATAATTTAATTTCATGGGTTCTAAAATAATTGACTTTTTCTTCATTTCCATGTAGGGTCCAAGAAATTTTCTACCAAATTTATTTTGGGCGCATAGGGTAGATGTAGGGGTGTGTAAAATCTATATATATTAAAACAAAACATTCTAAACTAAACATTTGACACATGCTAAGTTTTCATAGTTTCGATATTAATTTCTAACCTGACTTTGAGTCTATTAAAAAATAATAAAAAATTTTAATTTTCATTAGTATTACTTTTCCCTTTCTAATTTTTTTAAACATATACGTATTAAAAGATTTCAACTCTAATATTATTATTGTTGCCTTTTTTAAAAAAATACATTATAAAATATTGTGATAAAATATTTATCCATTCATATCACACATTTATTACATTGATCGTAATAATACCAAACAATAATAAATATAAATTGACCTTTTGATTTATTATCTTTTCTTTAAGCATAAATATAAATATGAAATATGAAATATTACATAGCATATGACGACAACTATAAATCTTACGTATATATATAAGACTATATGATCTCAATGCACCCATAAGTGAGCTTAAGAGGCTCCACTCCCTCAAATCTCAATCTCCAGTAGTAATTTTACTTATTTTTTCCTTATTCCCCCTATGACAAAATAATTTTGATGATTTAATTTTTTTTGGGGGGAAAAAAAAAGTTTTAGGCCATTTTTTCTATTGAGGTAGAAGGTGTGGTGCAAGAAGAGTTTGTGGAGACGGAATATTACAAGGAGAAGGAGTTGGTCTCAACTGATAAGCACAATCACAATTGTGAATTCTAATACAACAAATTGTGAATCTCTTGATTTATTATTTTTACCAAGTAGTTATCATTTTATTCTTTTCGCGACCTTTATTAACATTCATATTCATAGATAAGATTATTCTCTATAGATGCAAACATATGATATTTACCTATATCCATAATAAAAGAAGAATGAATTTGACTTGCACAGGAGCCATTTGTGGAGCAACAACAAATTATGACCATAGATCTCAAGTGTAGGCACATCCCAACCGCTCACATCCTAGAAATATTTGCAAATTAATAAAAAGATTTGTTGACAAAAAAACTGCTGCCACGTTTCTCTGTATCCATGCTACATCAACTGCCCATCACTAGCGATGGCAATAAAACATGTACCTATTTAAAATTCGCAAAATTCACGTCATTTAAAACTCAAATGGGTCGTGAAAATGAGTTTTAAATGGGTATGGAGCGGATATTGAAAAACGGGTATGGATATAGGCACGGGTATGGGTATATCCCTTACCCGCCCCATACCCGTACGCATTTTTGTAATAAGAAAAAAATTATTTTCGATTAATATTTTCCTATTTAGGTCTCATCCAAACCGTTCTAACAAAAAAATTGATCAATAATGTATTTGATTTCACATTTCTAAATAACATATTCCCAAAATATCGCAACTTTGTAATGTTATAATGACAAAAACATATATCGTACTTGGATATGGATTTCATATGGGTATTAATTTTCATTTTCTATATAAACTCGAATAAAACCCGCAAACCCACAAAATCCGATGGGTATAGGAATGGGTTTTATTTTTAATACCCAATGAGTAAGGGTAAGAGTATGGATATGATCTTTGAAAATGGGTAACGGTAAGAGTACAACTCAACTCAACCACATACCCACCCCATTGTCGTCCCTACCCATCATAGTAAGAGCACCCCCATTCACTGACACGGGTTCTAGTAGGTGGGGCCAAAGTTTCATAAAAAAAGTATCACTTGCTCTTGCCAGCTTAGGGGAAATGAGGGAAGGTATTTAAGGAGAGTCTGCAGTCCGTTCCTCCCCTCATTCTAGTCTTTTTTGTCTTTTTTTGATTTTTTACTTGTTTTGTCTTTTTTTGGATTAAAAAAATTATTTAGTTCGTTATAAAATAATGTTATGTGTTATAAAGTGGATTTCTAAAAACTATTTTATTAAATAATTTAAATTGAAGTTCTGTTGACTGTAGAAGTGATAAATCAAATTAGTGAAACTCAGACTACGGATGCTCTAACTGGCCCACTTCCACAACCACTCTCTCTCCTCACTGTAACTGCACGCTTATTCTCTCCCACCCCTCAAGGCCCTCCTACCCTTTTCTCACTCTTGCATGCTCTGCCTCTTTCCCACGGCCACTCTGTCTCCTCCTGGCCATATAGCCACCGTAAAGCCCATTTCAACATCATAATCAACGCCCAGTTCAACCCATACTTACATCCCATCTATCGCCCTTCGCCTCTTCCCCACCGGCAACCACCTTGCTATCCTCTTCCCGGGATTCTCACTCCAACCTATGCCTACCTCCTGAAATTTTTCATATAGGATTAATCAAATGACGGCAGGTAATAGGGGTTTAATTTTAATGATATTAATTAAATTAATAATATTTTATTACTGTATAATGATATTTGTTAAATTTAGTTATCGTATCTGAGTTGTTTAATTTTTCAGAAAATTCATAAACTACTTTCACAATGTATTTACATAAATAATGGAATAAAATAAAATTGTAAAATTATTTAAAGTAGCAAATGAAGTACAAGAGAAATAGGAACTGAAGGGTTTAAGTGAAGGGATTGAGAAAGATAAAGATGAAGCAGGAGGCCCTGATGTCATGAGAGAGAAGGGGCAGGAATGAGGGGTTTAATTTTAATGATATTAATTAAATTAATAATATGTTATTACTGTATAATGATATTTGTTAAGTTTAGTTATCATAACTGAGTTATCTAATTTTCCAGAAAATTCATAAACTACTTTCACAATTTATTTACATAAATAATAAAATAAAATAAAATAAAATAAAATAATAAAATTAATTAAACATGTTTGACTGTGAGGTTTATGGGCAGAATATGAAGTTGGCAAATGGTATGTTGGGCAGAACGTCTAATTATTTTCCATACATTAAACCACAAATACATGCATTCTGAGTATTTAATTTTTGTATCTGAACCCCTTACAAATTTTCACCTCAAGTGGCATGATGTGATATTGACGCCAATATTAGTTTTTCTTTTCTTCGTATTTACTATTACAGGCATGGCCATAGATACATGACACGTATTTTGTGTTTCTTAAATATTTTGTACTTTACTAATAGGTCTTTTTGATACATAAATTTATAATATATTTTGCCGAATTCTGGACTTACATGCCCCACTTAATTATTTACTATTACAAGCATGACCATAGATATCTCATTTGATTTTGTACCAATTAGGGGCATCTTCCATTATAGTATATCTATATACATTTTTATACGATTGATGAGAACGCTGAGTGCTAGAGTATATAGCAATCATAGAGTTTGGAAGGTAGTCTTCATGGATTCTAAATTATCTTGCCTTCCCCATTTATTTAAATTTAAATATAGTTTCTATTGAATCAACAGTGTAACGAGATTTTAAGCGTCATCCTAGACAAAGAAATCGATAGGTGGATGGTTATTTTGAAAATTGATCGAGTATATCGCATCTCTAGATTCTCAGTGGGTACTACGATACCTGAGAAAAAAGAAATAGTGGACAACAACCTAAAACTGTTCTTCACTCATAAGACTCAATTGCTGGATTTGCTTGATGAGTACAATGCAATCCCATGCCACCACCTCCCATCATTTGTTCCTTTTCTTGATGTGTCTGCTCATTTACAACATAATATGCAAACAATAGGTAAATATAGTATACTCTGATTTTGGGAAGTATTCAACTCCCTCCCCCTATACATATCTTTGACTAAATTCGTTGTGCAGACGTAATTGGTTTAGTAGTTGTTGTTTCTGAAGCTGAGGCGGCACATCCAGGCACCCTCAAACGAGATGTGCTTATTTGTGACATGCAGTATGTGCTTCCAATTAATTATACCTTAACCTTTTTGTTTTGTTGTTCTTAATGTTTAAATGTTTAGTTTCATAGTACATACTTTTAGTAGATTAGTCTTTTTTTTAGGCTGAATGCATTAAAACTCACCTTATGGGCAGATTTTGCGAAAGTTGAAGACAATTATCTTTTCCATAATTTATTTTTTGAAAATGTGCCGATTGCATTTAGTTGATTTGTAAGAGGATACAAAGGTGTGTATATTATTTATCATTTCCAACAATTAAACTTGGTATTTTGTTTTCTCTTTGATTACCCTATTAACATATATCGTAATATATTTCGTAGGAATCACGCTCTCTACAACACCTAGAAGTAGGTTATTGATTAATCCGCCAATCGAACATACTTCAGAGTTTGAGGGATGGTATATTGAACCACATATTGTTGTCCATATTAGTATGTGCTGACCATTGATTTTTTTAATTTTTTTTAAAACTTATAACTGTGTTCAATCATATTTTATGCATGTGTTAGGTGGGTTGATGATGGACATGCTCAATGACGCTTACAGTTATTACGTCGGAGAAGATTACAGATCCCTAATTTAGAGAAGTTATTTGTTGTTGGGCGAATCATGCTTAACGAATACTCTCCGTTGCATAACGTATCATTTACTTCATTATACGCATTTACATTTCTTTTGCTATTTTTTATATACTCTGTTTTTACAACTACCGACCTAATATGTCTATCATATTACAATATATGCGCAATTGCAGGTTACATATTCTAGCATATTTGCATACGTTGAAAGTGTTTTCTCAATTGTTTATGCATCTTGCCTCGATTGTCATCTGTGTTCCCGTAATTATGTGTTTGACCTTAACATACCATATTGTACATGCCTACATCTGCCACATTACACTTCTCAAAGGTACACATTATGTGGCATTCCTTCAGTACCATTTATCCTTTTAAATTTTTAAGATGTGCTCAGTTATATAATAGAATGTTAACCTTATTCTTTTCTTTGACCTTTTAGATTTTTCTTCAAAGTTGATATAAGAGATAGCTCAGGTACTCGAACTTTTACTGTTCTTTATGACGTTGCAGCAATTCTTCTTCATATTAATGTCAACGTCTTAAATGGTTATGCAGCAGTGGTAATCTTATTATTGCAGTATTTTGTACTTGGTGTTTAATACTTGTGTATTTAAGTAGATTAATACACCTAACTTGCAATATATGTAGTCACAAGCTGATCTTTCATTATATGCCACATTGGACGATCACCTAGAGAAGCCATGGGTGTTTGTCGTGGAACCTCCTCGATTAGGTGAAATCAAACCTTCTATCGATGTCATTACATCAGTTGACTGGGAGGAAGAAGTTTCTTTCTTGAGGCATTGCGATGATAGTTATTTCTGTAGGTAACAAAAATACAAGCATATAAATTGCATTCTACCAGCCTAATTATATGTTTCAAATATAATTATGACTATTTTTTTGTTCTTAACACAGCCCGAAGAGGAAATGATGTAGGATGCCACTGCTCAACTCTCATGTCATCTGCCTTAATTCATTGTTTTCACTATTGTTTACACCTGAACAGCGCTTTATTTAGTTAAATATTTTGTATTCTTAAGGGGTTTCATTTTCTGTTATGCATTACGTAATTATTTTCTATAAATCTTACCCTTTCATCATATTTTCACTACTTACTCCATATCTTTTGGGTTGGATTGAAATCTCCATGTTTTATTTATATCAACATATTGATGCCAACCTAACAATTATCCAATGAAACTTTTAAAGTATCAGTTACTTATTTACAAAATTTCTTCTGGGACAACATGTGGGACCTGGCTAGAGAATAATTTTCAATCAAGCTTAATTAGAAAATTAGTTGGAGTCATTTGTCCCCTCCTCGGGGGGTGAGGGTTATAATTGTCTTTATAAAGATCGTGGTTTAAGATATTTATTGTTCCCTAACTCAGGGAGGGGGGTTGCGATATTATTATATTCATTAAAGACTTTTAGCATAACATATTGTGTAGTCTATGGATCAAAATTTTCATTAATTATGCTTGATTCATCATAATATTATGTAGATTAAATCATTATAGGATGATATTTGATAACATATCTATAATAAACGTAAAAGAACGAGGTCCTCAGTACTCTTCATATAATTAATGCAGTAATTAGGTAGTTAAACTTTAATAATAATAATAATAATAATAATAATAATAATAATAATCATCATCGTCATAGTTATATACAATTATAGGATGCCATTTGATAAAATATCGAATTCATCATTTTGGATTATTGCTTTTTATAATTAAATCTTTGTTGTAATAGACAATTATTCAACGCTATTCATTAATCACATATATTTATTCAAGTAATTGAACCGGAGCAATGCACGGGTCTTTACTAGTTTTTGAATAAATACATAATAGTTTGTATGTTGTAATTAATTTAAAAAGTAATTGAATTATACTTAAAAAATTATTGAATTTTTTAATTCAAAAAACCTCCAAAATTTTATATAAAGTTGCTAGATTATTGCTCTTAATTTGAATATATATTTTTAATAAAACTAAAAACTTTTCCTGTACAATTAAAAAACTCATTATTATCACTATAATTAAAAATTTATGACATTTCTCATACATTCACATAGGTATAGGCATACTAGTTGTGAACTAAAATTGGGTTTCGGTTCAATTAATTGAGTGTTTGCTTCAACAAAAATTTGATTTGAATCGCATTTTACAAATTATCGCATTTTAATTAATTAAACTTTCGATTTCTCAAACTATAATTTGTAATCAATGAAAAAAATAAGGTATCTGACTTTTGGTTCGTTTAGCAAGTTGTTTTTGGTTCGTGTATTGCTTAATTGTTTATTGGATTTGTTTAATTCTAAGGAAAGAAGCTAAGAAAAATACTATAGAAAGTTAGATGTCACGGTTGAGCATATATTAGAAAAAGAATTTAAAGTTAAAAGACCTATGTATACCTAGGTTTTGGAAAATACAACAATTACAACTTTTGAAGTTTTGGTCTTAAAATTTCCAAATAGTACTCGTGATCTACTACAATATACAGGAAAATTTTAAGTGTCATACTTTGTTTTTTTTAATCAACAGAAGGTAGATATTATGATTAAAATAAATCCAAATTGCAACAAAAGTCCGTCAGTGCCAGATTGAACACCTCATCTGACCAAATTCGACAACCAGGGTTATACGGTCGAAATTTTGCTAAAACATGAGTGACTTTGTTCCCTTCCCTTCTAGTAAATTGGAAAGCACTAAAACTAAATTGAGAACTAAGCTTTAGAATGTCATAAATGATCACACCAATATCGGCAGCGAGCAAGGCTTTCCTTTGGAGTTTGGTGATGAGTGCTTGACAATCTCCCTCAACAACGATTGAGTGTGTTCCCAACCTGAGGGCTTGTTGTAGCCCGAAGCGACATGCTCTGGCTTCTTTAATCTCAGGCCCTAGAAAATTTGAACCTTGCTTCGTCCCACAACATTGAATATCCCCATCATTGTTTCGAAGCACAAAACTCCATCTATGGCCAATACCCTCGAAGCTTGCGGCGTCAAAGTTGAGCTTTACCAGGCCTGAATCTGGGGGGCGCCACCTTGTAGGAGACACAGTTGGAGGTGTAGCCATCTTATCTTGAACTTGTCGATAGTCTCGAACGTAGGTGATAGCTCGAGTTGCTAGAGCGGATGGGAATGGATTGCAAGAAATGGACAGGTCATGAGATTGGAATAGGGAGTGATTCCTTATACTCCAGACTTCCCAGGCAATAGCTACGAATTCACCCCACACATCATCATTGAGGAGAGAGCGAGCATACCACATCACATCCCAAACAGATGCCATATTGCATTTTTCCAGAACATGACCAAAAGGGTTGTTTTCCCATATCATAGAAGCCACAGGACACTCGAATAGGGCATAAATGTCGGACTCCACAATAGCCCCACATTGTGTATAAGCCATGGAGTGATTTTGGAGTCTACTACCAAGACACTCAGCCGTAGGCAATGCTCCCGCACAACACCTCTAGGTGAACATACGGAGTCTTGGGGGAATCTTGAGATGCCAGATAGAGGCCCACACAAACTTACAGTTCGTGGAGCTCCTCGCTCTCGCAGATTGCCGTTTGGAACGAATAAAGTGGTAGACCGACCTCACTGTCAATTCCCCATTTGAAGAATAATGCCAGATTATTGTATCCGCTGGCCAATGCACACTCAAGGGGATCGCTTGAATTATCTCCGCGTCCACTGGCAAGAAAATATCATGAACCATAGCCATATTCCATTCACCACTCTCTCGGTTGATGAGGTCCCCAACTCTAATCAAAGAGAATTGAGGTTTGAAGGGCGTTATTACCTTAAAGGACGTGGGCCGAGGCAACCACTTGGGGTCCCATATACTCAATGAATAACCATCCCCTACACGCCATCTTGAACCCTCGTCCAAAATCCATCTCACACCCCAAAGACTTTGCCGCGTATAGTTAGGTCCATGCCGTAATTCACCTTGAAAAAAGAGCCGTGGGGAAAGTATTGGGCCTTTAATATTTGGAAGACCACGGACTCCTTGTCCCCCATGATGCGCCACAGTTGTCTGGCTAAGAGAGCACAATTGAACGTCTCAATATCTCTGAATCCTAGACCACCCTCCAGCTTTCTATGACAAAGCCGATCTTTACTAGCAAGATGCATTTTATGAGAATCCGGAGAATGTCCCCACCAAAACTGATTAATAAGGCCGTGAATACCAACCCAAAGGCTCCTAGGAAATCAAAACACACTCATTGAATAAGTCGGGATTGCCTGCGCAACAGCTTTAACCAGAACTTCCCCACCCGACTATGAGAGATGTCTAGCCATCCAACCTGTAGACGTTTGTAAATTCGATCCTTAATTGGGAGGAAAGCCTTCTTTTTGGAACGACCAATGAAAGTAGGAAGGCCTAAATACTTTTCATGGGCTAGGACTTCCTTGACATCCAGCTTTCTCAAAATTGCATCTTTCTAGTCCCGGATCACGCCTTTACTACAAGCCACATTGGTTTTCTCGAAATTTATCTTTTGCCCTGAGGTCGCCTCACATAAGCCAAGAATGTCACGAATAATATCCGCTTATTGTGCAGTAGCTCGATAAAAAATAACTGTATCATCAGCAAACAGAAGATGAGAGACAACAGGCGCATTGTGACAAATACGATGGCCCTGAAGAGAGCCCATGTCTACACCATTTGACAATAAGTAGGACAAACCTACCGCATAGAACAAGAATAAATATGGGGATAGAGGATCCCCCTGCCGAAGACCCCTGGTGGGTCTTACATGACCTCGTGGCTCACCGTTTATAATGAAAGAGAAGGATGTCATTTCGACACAATGCATAACTAGAGTAACCCAATCAGCATTAAAACCAAGCTTTAGCATGATGGCACGAAGAAAACCCCATTCAACTCGATCATATGCTTTGGACATATCCAACTTAATCGCCATACTCCCATGATGCCCTGAATAGCAGTGCATGGAATGGGAAATTTCATAAGCCACCAAAATGTTATCCGAAATGAGCCGCTCAGAGTAAAGGCACTTTGGCATCGAGATATGATCCTGGATAAAATAGATTTGAGCTGATTCGTGATAGTCTTGGTGACTAGTTTGTAAATAACATTACAAAGACTAATTAGTCGATAGTCACAGATATCCACAGGCTTATGCTTTTTGGGAATAAGGGTAACATATTTATGGTTCAAACCATCAAGGATTTGATGTCCGTTTAAAATATCGAGCACAACATTACAAACGTCCTCACTGACAATAGACCAATATTTTTAAAAGAAAAAAGGGTTCAAACTATCGGGTCCAGGTGCTTTCCCCGAGTGCATTTGATAGAGGGCTTTTGATATTTTATCACTACTGTATGGAGATGTAAGGAAGGAGTTCATCTCAGTAGCGACTCGCTGTGGAATGACATCCAACACCAAGGGGGAGCTTGAGGGGTTCGATGAAGAAAACAAAGTGCTGAAGAAGTCGACGACAATACATTCCAAGTTGACAACTGCAGTGTAACATACTCCATTTGGGCCCTTGAGCTCCGAGATAGCATTTGTGGCACGCCTCACTGTAGCCCGTTTGTGGAACCAATTGGAATTAGAGTCACCGTATCGCAGAAAATCGGTTCGAGAGCATTGCCACCACAAAATCTCCTCCTTCTGCCGCCACTGACGTAGTTCCTGGAACAACCCTTTGTGCTTGTGGACATCGGTAGTAGACCAAAGTAAGTGCTTACACTTAGCAATCTCACCATGAACATGTCCAAATTCCTGCACATTCCATTTTTGAAGTTTTGTCATGCACCTATCGAGTTTGGCTAGACAATTATTAACCACGTCCTCAGCGTCTAAACCATCCCAAGCATGTTGGATCACCCCTTTATAGCGTTTGTCATACTGTTATGATAAATATAAATACCAATTATAATTAATAATTTAGCAATCCTATTTAAAATTTTAGAGATTTTTTAAATTTAAAAATTTAATGACTTTGTATAATTCATTGACTTTTTTAATTAACTAAAACATATAAATTTATGTATTTTTTTGTTAGAAATAATTATTATGTGTGCATGCATCTATGTGGAATAATTTCACCTATAAAATATAAATATCAACAGACACTACTAAAAGAACGAGATGATAACTATTTAGACTCTTCTACTCTCGAAGTTGAAAATCAATTTTTTACCTTTTGATTATAATTTGCATGGGTAATTTTATTTCGTATATATAGGATTTATAATGATTGTCGTCATGTTGTGTCCAACATTTAAAAGTTTATATTCGAATTTATATTTATATGTAGTTCAAAGAAAAAGTAATGAATCAAACAGTCGATGTCTATTTGTTATTTATTTGAGATTGTTACCGTCAATATAGTAATGATTTGAGATGAATAGAGACATATCCTATCAAAATTTTTTATTATATATTTTTTTAAAAAAGAAGGTACTAACATTAGAGTCAGAATCTTGTAATACGTATATTTTAACAAAAAATTGAAAAGGCAAAAATAATAATGTTGAAAATTAGAAATCCTTTATTATTTTTTAATAGGCTTGAATTTAGGTAGGAATTAATGTTGGAGTTGTGAGAGTTTGCAATATGTCAAATGTTAGGGTTAGAATATATATATATATATATATATATATATATATATATATATATATATATATATATATATATATATATATATATATATATATATATATATATATATATATATATACATATATATGAAAAATCAATGCTTTTTGTAGTTTAATAACTAGGCTTTTGGTTTAATTTTATAATTTTTATTTTTTTTGGGGCACGTGTAGAGGAGTTAATTATCAAATGGTACCGTATATTAGGCGGGAGACATCGCAACTAAAATTTATATTAAGTATGTGGTATCTTAGTGATATGAATACAGGGCCACATCAAAGCTTTAAACAGAGAAGTTCTAATTTCTTGAAAAATTCAGACTTTGGTGGTATATATAAAAATATACCTAAAATATTACGGTCAAGTCTTATCCATTGTGTTCTTAGAGAAGGATATCAAGTAGTATATTAGTTGGCCAAGTTTCACCTTTGTATTTTTTATTCTATTTTGTCGATCTCTATTTTTTGTATTTATTTTATTTATATCCTCATTGGGGACAATAAAAGAAGAGAAAAGGATGTGACATATTCTCGTTGGGATAATATAGGATGAGAAAAGGATACGCGATCATTCTATTAATTATCATGTTCTTAAATAAAAGATTTAAGTTCAATTTACTCCTTTCATTAGAAAAAGTATTTAATGTATTAAATTTATTTTATGAATATTGTATTATTGTTGTCATTGTTGTTGTTGTTGTTATTATTATTTTCATCATCATCATCATTATTTCATTTGGTGCCTTCGTGTTTTTTCATATTTCATATGGTAAATGTAAAATTTTAAAATCTCTATGGTGCCCTTTCTTTTGAAAAACATCTAGACAATGTACTTTTGTCACTAATATAGTCAAAACTAACTAAAGTGACTAAATGCCCTTAATTTATGGTGTGTTTGCTAGATAGGAAATTACTTTCCAAGAAAACCAAAATTCTATTTTCCATTGTTGGGTGCAAAAAAAGTCAAAAAATGATTTTCATAGGAAATTCTTTTTCCACCGAATAGTAGAAATAGTTTCCAACTATGAGATAAGGAACGTTGATTTTTCAAAAACAACAGGGCTCACTGTTTTCCCATCTCAATCAATCTTATCTCTCTCCTTACTTTGCTTTATTTTGCTTGACATTCTAACCAAAATCTTCTTCCTCTCTCTCTTCTTTCTCTTTCTTCATTCATGGAGGCTTCATTTCGATGAAACCCTAACTCATCAATCTCAAGTTTGTGAATTTTCCTCAGGTAGTTTTTCAAATTTCAACTTCGATTCCAGATCTGTGTTTTATATTCAATTTTTCATCAATTTGCTCAAAAATTAGATGTTTAATTCAATTGTAGAGATTTTAGTGTCTGAGTATATGATTTTTGGGTTGGCTAAGACATTCAGGTGTATTTGCTCAAAGCGACTTAGGTAAGTCACTGATCTTGCTCTTTCTAGTCTTCTTTGCTGGGTATCTTTAGTTAGGGGTTATGGTGGTGGGTTTATCTGTCTTAAAGACTTTGCTAGAGAGAAAGAGGGTTGTTGGAAGTCATTAACTTTCACAAGGAATAATATACCTTACAGTTGGATGAAAACGAATGGCATTTTTATTTTCAAGGCCCCAAAAACTGAAATACCATGCAAATTTTGTTAAGGGAACTTGCTAGCTATTGAATTTGAAGGTTCCCTTTAATTAACATATTCACTTGATCTTTTCCAGCTTTGATTCATGCTGTGTTATGCCTTGTCATAAGATCAATGTTTAATTATCTATTCATATACTAGTCATGTCCTTGGCCAATTTGTTAATTGCACAATTATAGGAAGAGTTGTCCATGCTTTCTGGTTTTCCAGCTTTGATTCATGCCGTTTGATTCCATAAAGTTGGTGTTTTCTGGGTTTATTGCTAATTGGACTTGTCTATGTTTATGGCAGTGTCTGTGGTCATCTGAAAAATTTTGTTAATTGCATAGCACTATGTGAGTGTACCACAACAAAGCGGCCCGTTAGAGACCGAAGGTCTTCACCTCAAAAATATAAAACCCGGTCTCCATTTAATGTTTGAGACCAAACAGAGACCGTTAATTGCCGACCTCGAAAACCTTGGTCGCAATTCAAATTTTGAGATCGAAGTGCGTATGTCGATCTCCACCACAGGCCTAATTTTGAGACCAAAGTGTATTGGACTCTATTGGAGTCTGGTCCGTTTTGGTATCTACTAGAGACCAAAAGTCCTGGTCTCTATTAGTGACCAGTACAAAAATGGCCGATCTCCATTTGAGATCATGGATTTTGGTCTGCAGTGGAGACCAATATTCTCGATCTCCATTGGAGACTGGCTATATAATTTGGTTTCAATCAGAGACTGGGGCCCTATTTTGCCAATTTGGAGACCGTAATTTCACCTCGGTCTCAAACAGAGACTGTTATTTTATTTCGGATTCTAATTTGCTTTTATTTTTTGCAACAATTCTGCCAACCTGAACCTGCTATTTACATTTTATGCAACCTGCTGTTTACATGTCCGAGCCATAGTTACCACTGATTACAATAACTTGAAGTACATGCCACACATTCGGTATCACAAATCTCATATTACACCAAAATTTCCACAGTTTTGTATTCCACAAATATATACAACTACGTGCACGAGTTATATATCCAACACTTTCCACAACAACATCCAAAATTACAATCCAATGCTTCCACATGAAAGCTTTAATGAACAACAATTATCTAACATAGTTAAGTCACTAGACCAATGTTCCACATTCAAGTGTTCCAACTATTACAACTACGCATCCAACTAATCAAGCTAAGGTGTAAAACTATACATACCTAAACCTATGATGACTCCTAAGAGTTGTCACCACGTGTGGATGGTCAAGGAGCACCGAGAAACTGTCAAATCAAGCATGAAGCTCCAGAAGTCCAATTCTTTGCCCATCTAG
>JAKOGI010001477.1:182500-230016 GCA_029747015.1 Carnegiea gigantea
ACAGTTTATGTTTTGAGGACATCTACGTACTCTAGAGCGTTGGGTTCCTGGTTGGTACCTTGAGTGGGTATTGCCCAGTCCGTCAGGATGTGTTTGTGACCCTTGTGTTTTGTGATAGTTCTTTGTGTGAGTCATGAGTTGTTTTCCCCTAACCCAAAAGTTTTGCATTCAGTTAAGAATATGTGATGTGTTGTGAAATTGATTTTGGCTTGGATTCGGATTTCGGATGTGACATGGAATTGGGTTTCGTTTGGATTTGAAATTTGGATCAGTTATGAAATCAATTTTGCTCTTAGTTTTGGATTTTGGATTTAGTTTTGGATTTGAAGGTTCATTCAAAATATCTACAAGCTTGTGATTGAATTTGGAATGTGTTTATGGCTAGTATGCAAATTTTTGTGAAAAAGATTGCTTTGATGTGTGTGCTAATTGTGGTTATGGGCGGGCCATTACGTTGCTTAGCAAATTCTGCTCTCTTTTGGACTCTAGTGAGGACTATGATCCCAAAGGACGTGATTGGTATGGGACAATCATGGTTAGTTTAGTGAATAGACTAACCGTAGAGTTTGTTCAGGGACTTACGTGAAAACGAGAGTTCTTGAACTGTACTTGGTATGGGACAAGTACGATTAAGCCACGCTAATTGCCTATTCCATGACATAAGTATATTGTGGGTAGCTGTGATATTTGTGAATATATGAGATATGAAAGGTATGAGTTTATCTTGATTCTTGAAGCCTACAAATATTTGTCTATATGTCGTGAGATATGTGTACTGCGTGATTATGTGTGAACCGGTTAATGTACAAAGTGTAACAGTGGGGAAGGTAAGGGTTATTCACTGAGCTCGGGGAGCTCATGACCTCACCATTTTTTTAGGTTTTGGAAGCGAGAAGGGATCCCAGAAGCATTAAGAAAGCTCGCTAGCTCTGAAACACTTTTGAAGAACTTATTTGGAACTGTAGGCCTCGTAGTATGTATAAAGTATGGATTATGTTAGTAAATGCAGTTCTGAATGTATTTTGGTTCAGAAATATGTAATAACATTATGGATACGGCGAAGTGTGTATGTAATGCATGTTTTAGGTTGACTGTCTCGACCTTTGGTTCGATTTCGATAAGAGCTTCCGCTGCTATCGCCTATGAATAGGTCAATTGAGGTCAATAAGGTCATAGAGCCTGGTGGGCGCTACTGACCGAGCGTCCACGGCGGTGACGCGTCCGTCCACTTCGGGCGGGGCGTTACACTTAGCAATACTATAATTTGGAAGAAATGCACAATAAAGAAGTTTTCATACATTTAAATTAGTCATAACAAGTTCAAACACATAATAACACAAGTTCAAATGCATTTATAACAGTTACGCATAACGTAGTCATCAGCATCAGCTACATAAAAAGTGAATCGGTGAAATAATCATCATCATTCTCATAAAGATTATCATCATCTTCTTCCTATAACCCTTGGTGTCCTTCCTTTCCATATGCACCATCGATGGCATCAACATCCTCGTCATCATTGTCATCTGTATCATTGTCCTCTTTTGGGATGATCTCAACATCATCATCCATGTCTATATCTCCTAAATTTGGTGGGTTGTCGTTTTCATCTATTTGGAATGATGTCTCATTTTCAGGAGCGTCTATTATTGCCCTTGGCTTTATTTTAGCACTGGCACTAATCCTTTTATTATTGTCTTGCACAGGGTAAGGCATAAAGCAAACTTGGGTGACTTGACTTGCAATGACAAATAGATAATACTTGGGATATCTCTTCGTGTGATTGACATCAGCCAATTTGTATGTATCATAGATAACAACACCATTAATGCAGTCATAGCAATCACAATTGAATAATATCGTCTTATATGGACGAATATCCCAATATAGTACAACTTAATTACATCTTGGAGAATGCCGTAATATTCCTTTCCATCTGTTCCTTTCACACAAATGTCGTGGTTCATTGTTGACTTGCTTTTCCCATTTATATTTGTACGTATGGAAGTTGAAGCCATTGACATAACAATGATCCTAACAACAAACATGCCTTTTAGGGCCAAATACAAGTGCTCTGATGATATCATTATTGATGTTGGAGTGCAAAAGCTATATGGTCGTCATGAACAGAAATGGTCAAAGATGTAGTCATTACCGTAAAACTATAGGAATACTTCCTTGTGCATGTTGTCGCACTTACATATTCTTTGAACCATTCTTGAAATATATCCTCAAACTTTGCATAAACATCTTTGACCCGAACGCGAGGGTTCTGTTGGACCATCTTGACCTCGAAGATTCTATACAATATAAGAAGGACACAATGTAGATCTATTTAATTTATATAAGTTTTTCTCAATATGTAAGATACAAACTTACCGCTCATACTCTCCTACCAACCCACAATTCGATAGCACATATGGATGCGCCACTCAATAATCCAGATGATCCCACAACCACATAGTGCCCTCATTTGGGGCATATCCAACGTTACGGCAGAAAATTTCAGGAAGATTGCCATCAGATTAGTCTTGTTCAATTCTAACCACATTTATGGGCAAATCCGTGCCTTAACATCGACACTATCATCAAAATAGTTTGCGATGACGTTCATTATGTCTCCATTAAGTACGAATAGCAAATTAAAGGCCCAACACGTGCTTTATTGCCTACTTTCCCCTTTAAATGATGAGGAAACACGTAATCCAATGAAATCAAACGTTATTTGTGTATGACGCTGGAAACATAATTTCTATAGATCATATCATGCCTTCGTAGTCATCATCCATTGATATTGAACTGGGCCTACAACTTTCAGTTCACGAGGTAAGTGGACAGATAGGTGCTCCATGACATTAAAGAAGGCAGGGGGAAAACTCTTTCCAACTTGCATAATATTTTGGCAATGTTATTATCCAAACAGACTATGTTCATCAATATGTAACTTGGAGGAGCACAAATCTTGGAAGAGATGGCTAAGCTCAGTTAGCACCTTCCATGTATTGGTAGTTAAGAGATCTATGAAAACCAGGGGTAATAAACGTTGCATGAAAGCATGACAATCATGGCTTTTTAGGTTATGAAGTTAAGCATTTCTCATGTCCACACACCTACTCAAGTTCGAGACATAACCATATGAGAATTTTAGTTTACGTGTCCATTCAGACACCACCTTCCTTTGCTCCTTCCATAAAACATATGGAACTTATGGCATAACTTCTCATCGGCTTCCTTCATCAGCTTCAACAACACAGACATTAAGTCTTCTATGCTTGCAATGAGTCAGCATGTCCTTTCTCGCATTGAGGCCATCTTTTGTTTTATCCTTTACATTCATCACTATCTTTCAAAGACATTTTTCTCAATGTGCATGACATCAAGGTTTTGCCAAATTAATAGCTTGCTCCAATAAGGGAGTTCCCAAAATATGCCACGTCTTGTCAAATTGTGAGACTGTCCATAGCCATCCACTTTGCCCTTGTGATCTGATGTCCTTGGGAGCGAAGACACATAACTCCAAACCTATGCCCCAGTTAACACAAGAGGAGGTTCAGAGTAGCCTCCCTATTTTTGTAAAATACAGATTTATTACGGCAAATCTATAATCTATTGCGAGAACATTGGCGATGACAGTCGAATCACAATTGCTTGTTCCCACGGGCTAACCTGAATGCTTTTTTGTGTTCCATACAATAAGGACATGCTAATCTTCCAGCAGTCATTCAACTAAAGAGCATGCCATAAGTAGAAAAGTCACTCACAGTCCAAAGAATGACAACCTTCATCAGGAAATTTTGCCTCAAGGACACATCATATGTCATTCTTCCTTCATTCCATAGTTGGACAAGTTCTTCAATAAGAGATTGCATATATATGTTTAGATTGCCTTTTGGATTCTTTGGACCATAAATGAAGAGACCAATAAACATGAACTGCCTTTTCTTACACATCCATCACAGCAAATTATAAGGGGTCACAATGACTGGCCAGCATGAATATATTTGACTATAATGGCCAAATGGTGAAAAGCCATCAGTGCACAAGCCTAGTATTACATTACGTTGTTCAGCAACAAACGAAGGATAACAAGCATCTAGATGTTTCCATGCCTCATTATCTGATGGATGTGCTATGACCCCCAGGAGGGCGCTTGTGCTCATGGTGTCATCTCATATTCTCGGCAATCTTCTTTGTTGCATAAAGACGTTGTAGTTGAGGTCAATGGAAAAATATATCAGTTGCTTTATCGGGATTTGCCTTCCTTCTTTGCTCGTCCTCAAGTATCTTCCTTCATTACATATTGAAAATCTATCTAGGCCATCGGCCTCCTTCCAAAATAAGATGCAACCATCGGGGTAAACATCAATCTTACGATGTGGAAGTTCAAGACCCGTAAACAACTTCTTAACCTCATCGTAATTACTCGTCATGTCGTCATTATTTGGGCATATCTCCTTCATAAGGGATGCAATACCATCAACCGCTTGATGAGATATATTATATTCACATTTTAAATGGGTAAGCTGTGCAATAGCTTTCAACAGTGACATTTCACATCCCTCACACAACGGCCTCTATGCCACCTTAAGGAGTTCAAGCAATCTTTTCACCTTTGGGATTGGTTCGTGCTCCTTATGGTGTATGGCAACTCTTGTAATAACAGGGATGCCGTAGATGCATAGGCATCCATCACCATATCCGTCATAGGATTTGGTTTTACTTGCACAGTAGATGAGGACGTTCTGGCTCCATCCTCTTCGAGGAATGTTTCACCATGATGCACCCACCAATAATAGTTTGCATAAAACCCTCGCTGGTCCAAATATAACTTGATAGTGTCTACATCAAGTAATGGTACATTGCGGCACTTGATGCAAGGGCACTTCAGCCTGTGGCACCGATAAAACTCTTCTTGCGCACAAGCAAACTTAATGAGCTCATCCAGTTTCTCAACGAAGACCTTGCTTAGATACTTCCCCTTTATTCTATTATACATCCACTCCCAGCTTGGATCCATTGTCTCGTGAGGAACTATACATACTACTAACCAATCCTGTTAATACTATTTGGCACAATGCAATGAACACATTTATATGTATCTAATATAGTCCTTGCTTATAAGAAGCTTTTTGAAAGTTAAGATAAATCTATAAAACTCATGTGTGACTTACAAAGTGGAATATACTCGCAATGTAATTATATTCTATGGAAAGAACGTAGAATAAGCCGTATTACCTACTGAATGTTTTTATGATATGCTTTATGTCATTATTACAAACACTAAACCCTCCAAGCTAACAACCTAGCCTAAGGGTTATAATCGGTCAATTGTCCTTATCATGTAAGCATATAATAGAACCCCATATATTACATAGAGTTTGAATGAAGTTGTTTTTAGAAGGGTAAGGCAGCCACAGAGGCTCATAGACGCCATTTCAAGTTGTCCATGAATGCAACTGAATGTCTCTTTCCAACATTCTATTAACTAAACAAGCTAGCATCATCAACCAAATTCCCCACCAGCTGGTATGATTATTTTCATAGCTATGATCAACATATAGTCTTCATGTCTATGGAAAAGAATATAAAATTAATAGAAAGGAAAAAAATAATTAGGGAAGCTCCAATTGTATTAGTAATCCCTTTAGATTTTGTGTGTGTGTGCGCGCGCACACGTGTGTGTGGATCCCTTTACATATGTATTAACTGTCTTTGATAAAAAGATAAGGTTCTTTAGAATTCAGTGTCTAGCAGTTGAGGCAGAAATTCTAATAAGAGTATGTTTTCAAATTAAAGTAAAATTGTTATAACTTAGCGGATGAGATTTTTCGGGAGGATTTAGATTTAATTTTAATAAGAACGAGCAATGTATTAATACAGCGGCAAGAAATCAAAAATCAAATCACCTCAAAATATGAATGGCTCGGAACTAAGAACATACATGGTAACATGAGATTTTAACCATAAATGTCTTTTATCACTTTCCAATAATATTAATTTGGGGGGGGGGGGGGGGACATATCCCTTTCATGATCTCATTTTCAAAAAAAATGAAAGACTAAAGAAAGCTGGCCATACGAGCACCAAAAACTAGGGGGCAACAAAAATGAAATGTAGAATCCATTCAAAAGGAATTCAATGCATTATGGTAGAGATTTCACGTGGTTTAGTATAGTACATGATATTATATCTAATTCTATGTCAGTAACCTATTTAAGTATTTCAAAAACTATGAACGATTACTATCGAACGCTTATTTGCAAAAGTGTCAACTGCTAAGTGATTTTATCTAGACATTTTCACAGCCCAGCCAAACACAAGCAAGATAACAGTAATTTGATCTAGACCCCTCTTGACTACCTCACTTGTACCGACACTAATCAAAAGAAGACACGCAAATATGTATACAAAAACTGTAAAATTTGAGAAATAGTTCTACGAAGCTATGACTTTGCGTTAAAGTAGACACTCAACAACAATACTTATGATCTGAATAGAATGTCACAATAATCCTCCAAGTAAACTCACCTCTGCCTTAGGCTCTTGATCCTCGAAATAGGTTCCAAGATTCTCCCTTTATGACTACAAAATCAAACAAATATGAATTGTATGAGAATCTTGAAAGTGCTGTGAAAGAGAATAAGAAAACATGGCGTTAGACAGCAACCAAACTCATCCAGACTCATGCTTATGACTGCACAGACTCCCCGAACAGTTATTTGAAATACAACAGAGAGGAGCTTCATCGTCGACTTAAGGTGATAATAATGGCAAGATTAACTTGGCACTTGTCTCATATATGATTTTAGGTTGACATGTAAGCTCTTAGGGAAAATAAAATTACATATTAATTAAAAGGAAACAACCTTTTGCCAACTAGTCAAACTTAAACCTTGTGAATGTATATCCAGGGCTCGGTGTATAGTAGCAGATGATGTTAACATTTTCTTTTCCTAACTGAGAACTCTTTACTGGTTGGGTTGTGGAAGGCAGCATACATATGAGCAACTGAGCAACATTATACACCCCTATAGCTTGAAGTCCTTTCTTTTTGTATGATCTTCTTAGAGCCTCCCTTAGTGCCCTCAATTCTAAGCCACTCATAGCCCTTAATATATTTATCCCTTAAACAAAATATGAAGTCAAATTATCATGGCATAAAGATTGTTCGCTAACTCATTACCAAGGTAATTTAAGCATACACCAATATAACAACAACTAAAGATAATTAAGCATCAATAATGAGTATTGTTGAATGAGAATTACGCATACATCTGAAACTAACACCATCAGCCCCAATTTGATAAAATGACAAGTGTTGAACCCTACAAAACTAACTCTACATTTGGAATCAAATCACAAACCCAATTGCAAATAATGAGAATTATCAACTGCTTAAAGTAACTTGCCTCACAACTACGTCAGTGGAAACCACCACCTTGCCGGAAATCAAGAACCTTAACTTGCGCTACACCATGAAAGGCCACGACAATGACGGTGCAAGTGGTGATAAAGAAGTGACGGCAATAACAAAAAACAACGGAACACACTTAACTTGGTGCAACGTTGCTTTGATTCTCATTGGAGGTTTGCTAGCTGGGTGACGGAGAGGAGGTGATTTTGGAGAGCGAGGAGAGGAGACGAAGTGTGGAGAGTTTGTAGATCGAGTCTGCTGGCTGGCTGAGACCAAAAAAGAAAATATAACTCAAAGTTAGAGACCGAATTTAGAAACCGGGCCTTTTTTTGGTCTCTAAGTGAAACCCCTGATGCCTCTGGTCTGTAAAAATACTATCTATTTGAGTCTGAAAATTGTTATCTTAAAAATGTGGTCTCAATTGAAGTCTAATCCAGATTTCGGTCTCTGAAATTAGCCTTCAGTTAATAAGTCTCGGGCCCGTCTGTGAAATTGGTCTCCAAATTTAATTGGAGACCGTTTTTAAATTTCAGTCTCTATACTTCGATCTCTAATGGATTGGATTCTTGTAGTGGTGTGAGGTACTTTTACTTGAGGTTGTTCTGTACTTCAATATTTTTAAAACATATGATTAGATAATGGGGATAATAGTTTTAAAATAAGAACTATAGCCACTCAAAAAACAATATATGTTATTTGTTTACCTTATGGCAGTGTTAGGGTGTACATTAGAAATAGTCATTGAGCCCGTGGTTGGTCTACTTTAGTCATAGCATGTTCTATTTCATTTGTTCTTTGATAGTGATACTTGTATTTTTTGTTACGGGATTTTCTAGATGGATGATCAATTAAAGGAAGAAGCTTTGGTCATTGCTGCTGTGAGTGGCTTTTTAGGGGCCACAATTATTTTTCTTAAATAGTATGAGAGAAAAGAAGTTGAAACCAAAATTGAAATGCCTCAAATCCCACATCAATCTCGTGTTAATAGAGACATTGATAGAGAAAATTACATCAATAGTGTGCTATCATGTGGAGCTATGCATTGTATTGACCAATACGAATGAGCCCTATGGCCTTTTTCAGATTGTGTGAAGCTCTTGAAAGGAAGGGTCTTCTTGCGAGCACTGTAAATATGAGTGCTAAAGAGAAAGCTTTGATGTTTCTACGCCTAGTAGGCCATAATGTGAGGTTCATGGCAATCACAGGAAGATTTTTCCGTTTCTCTTGGGGCATTCATACTTATTTTCACACAGTTCTTCAAGCTATCCCAAAGTTATGTTTAGAGTTTGTTAGCTCTCCTAACTCCTCTACCCCTTTAAAGATTATCAAAAACTCTAGATTTTATCCATGGTTTGAGAACTGCGTAAGAGTTTCAGAAGGGATTTATGTACATACATCTATACCCATTGGAGACCAAGATAGATACAGGAACAGAAAAGCGGGGTTGTCTCAAAATGTATTGGAAGCTGTATCTTTTGATGACCTAAAGTTTACATACGTGTCAGCCGGATAGCAAGGATCAACACATGATTCTAGAGTGTTGAATGATGCACTTGCAAGAGGATTTCGAGTTCTAGAAGGTAGGAACTGATAACATCTATGTTTGTTTAATTTCTTATTGTTTGAATATATACAAACATTCTAATCAAACTTTTAACCTCTTGTAGGAAAATGTGTTTTGCTTGATTCTGGGTAAGCCCTTCGAAAGGGCTTTCTTCCCCATATAAGAAAGTTCGCTACCATCTAAAAGAGTTTAATGAGAATTCCTCCAACAAATGCTAGACAGTTATTCAATTTATGCCAATCTTCTTTGAGAATAATTATAGGAAGAGCATTTGTATCTTGAAAAAGCATTTTCATGCACTAGATGCGGAGCCATTTTTGGATTTTCAAACACAAGTAGATGCTGTCCTTGTTTATTGTGTGTTACACAATTTTCTTAGGGGCGTCAATCCAAATTACCAAATTATGAGGGAAATGGATAAGGAATTCTCATCTAATACTCAGAGACAAAGAATGTCACAATAAGAAGAGAGAGAAGAAATTCAAGCTTCAAAAACAAAAAAGGATACTACAGCAAATGCGATGTGATAAGATTATCAAGCTCATGGAGTTTCCTAGTTATGAGAAAGTTCTATATGTAATTATATGCCTTTGTGTTGGTCTTTCCATCAGAAGTTTTAGAATTTAATGTTGTGACTAGGACTTACCTTTAGGTTTAATGCTGTAGCAAAATGGTGTTTTGTTGCTAACATGTTCTGGATGCAATTTTGCCAATTGTCTTCCCTCTTGTTGTACCTATATTCTGCCATAAGGTTTCTTATGTTAGCTAATCTTATTATTGCTTGATTGAGTTGCTAGCTTTTACGGTATGGAAAAAGGAAAAGTGAAAGAAGTCAATGAAGAGAAGAAAACTCAATTTCGGTGGTCAAAATTCACGTCAAAGGAATTGTTCACTTTTTTAGCCAATGAAGTTCAAGAGGAAAATTGACTGAACAAATCTTTCAAATCTTCCTGATGTGGATTTTATGTTCAATCTTAAAATCTTTTTTACTTGCAAGTGCACAAGGTTAATTGTATACTAACAAGAATTGGGTGTCAATCCCACAAGAAACAATAGTCATCTTAAATTTCCACTTTTCCAAATATAAAGAATAATTCGAATGAAGAATTTAATTACTGATATGAATTAAAGGAACAAAAAGAGAGATGAAAGTGTCAAATAGAGAAAATTCAGAATAGAGAATGATCTAGGATTTTGGATTTTACCTTTGATGCAAATATTAATTTACTAATTTAAATTGGGATTTGATTTGTCTCTTGCTCAACCTAAGCTATAAGCATTAGGTTATAAAAAAATGATTATAATTATCAAATGAGATTATCTATGTAGAAGGTTAGCATGAGTCATTCTTTTTAGATATAACTCATCTAATTTCTAGAATAAACGATTCAATTTTGACAATTATAATTTTAAGCCTAATTACATAATCGTCATATTAGTCTACAAGGTCTAATATTCATTTGAGATAGCAAATTAAACTAGTGTAATCAACAAGATTGAACATTAGTATTAAGATGCATAAATAGATTACAATCAAGTATAAACTCAAAATTATGTAATCAAAGAGACAAAAATTACCCCAAAAGAAATTAGCAAAATAATTTTATTATCACGGATCCATCCTGATCATAGAAATGAGTAGTTTAGCCGGTCATAGTTAGTGAAAACATCATTGAAGTTGGTATATTTCACTTTCTATGTCTAAACTTTTGTACTCAATTACAAAACTAATTAAGCACACACTCTCAAAGTTGACTCACAAATGAGATGAAAGGAGAAGAGAAAAATAGCCAACAGAACTTATTTTTCTTCTAAACCACTCAATCTAAATGATTTTATCTTACAAAATGCTCTCTACTCTCTAAGAAAAAATAGAAGATGGAAGATAAGAGAATGGGAGAAAGAATGGATGAATAAATGAGTGTGTGGATACTTCAACCCATGACTCCTTTTTATAATGCAAAATCAACCCCTTGATGCCCAAAAATTAATGAAAATTAATTTCAGTTAATTAGTGGCTGTTACAATACATAAGAAAAGGCTAGTCTTAAGTTAAAAATTAATTCTTAACTAATTGCATTTGACTAGATTAACAATTAGCTATGTGGAAAAAATAGTCTTGAAAAATCAGAGCTGTAAAAGATGAGAGGGCTGATCTGCTCTAAGTGATAGGCCGCGGGAGCCTTGGGTCAGACAAGCCCACGCAAGCTGTGAGAGAGTGGAAGAGAAGGCGAAGGCTAAGGAGGCATTGGTGGTGCCGAACTGGGCACTGAGCACACAAGGCCCACTCGAGTTATCTAGGCAGGAGGAGAGAAGGGAGATAGAGGCTAGGGGGTTGGGCAGTGGGCCGTGGAGATTCGGCCCAGTGGGATAGAGGGAGGAGCGTGAGAGAATGAGGCACTGGGCTTGGGCCTGGCTGGACTGGCTCAGGCCGTGATATAGGCCCACATGGTGCATCTCTTTTTTTTTTTATTTTGGGCTGAGTTTTGCTTGCACGTGTGCTTTGATCCAAATCGAGTCAAATTGATCGAGTTCACCCAAATTTATTTATTTTACTTCCACCTAAAAATCATATAAAATATGCATTATTTACTCATAAAAATATATTTCAAAGACTTAAAAGTAGGTAAAATGAAGGAAAAAATTATATATAAAATATGAATTATCACTTCCTCTCGTGTTACAGCGACAAATGCCATGTCGAAGAAGTTTAATGTCAAATGCTTGCCTGTGCACATAGACAATCATCTGAAGATAGTGAAAATGCATGGGCTGTAATTTCTATACTTAGAGACAAAGAATCTGGTTTTGGGTGGGATGACAACCTGAAGATGATCACTGGATCACCTACTGTGCACAACACATATACTGAGGTATGTAATGCAATTCAACGTTTGTGACTTTCTTGGTCTAGTCACACTACTTAGCCACTGCCCTCCATTCTCTATGCTCAAATTCCTGCTTTTCACATTTACGTGGGGTTTAACTATCTTGGTATTGTGTTCTTCTCCTGCTTCTCCTATTGTTGTTGTTCATTCAGCTGCTTGTTTTCATCAATTGTAGTTTTAGACTCCTCTGGTGCTCAAACTATCCCTTACTGCTCAAATAACCATCTTTTAATCTTTCCACACTTCCAGACCTTCCACCTTAGCAACGATCAATGCATCAAAATTCTTGGTACCCAGCATCTATATGTTCAGAAAGGGTCATGAGTATGTCCAAATAATTCGTTATTTAACCTGCACAAGCATAACTCAGTACACACTAATACAAACTAGAATGGTTATCTTCCAAACTTCAACGTTCTTACTAAAAAAAATTCCTTCTTTGTCATAGATTTATATGCATTATGTTATGCATTATGTAAAAGCTAATGCATTCTGTTATGCATTTTGTTAAAGCAAAATTATTTCCAGCACCCACTTACATAGCTTAACACATTTAATTTCATATGCATTCTGTTATGATATGGTTTAATAAGTTGTTATTTAATAGGCAAATCCAACTCATGAAAAGTATCTAAACAAAAAAATTAATATGTATGATGAAATTGCTGCTATGGTTAGAAAGGATGTCGCTCGAGGAAGTGGTGTCAAGTCATTTGACGATGTTAAGATACACTCACATGAAAATATGACAAATTTGGAAGAGAAAGGTGATGATGACAGCGAGTCTGTGAAAGACAATGATAAACAATCGACTTCAAGTACATCATTGAAATCAAGAAAAAGTCGAAAGAGGACACGGGACAATAATTTGGAACTTAAAGTATCTCTACGCAAATGGGAGAAGTCGCCGTGACTCTGCAAAAGATATCTAAATCCATGCTCGATATCAACTTCCTTTATTAAGAAGTGATGAAATGGAAGGGTTTGAAGAGTAGTTCTTGGGAAGCGGTTTTGATCACCTCGTAGAGTATGAAAACTTAGCCAAGGTTCTTTTTAGCAAAGAGCGAGAAACTTAGGAGGATTTGGCTTGAAAAATTCAAGGAGAACAATTGAATGGAGTGATATTTCTCATCCCCTCACCCTATGCCCCCCTTTTTTTCTTTGGGTATTATTATGACTTTGTATGACCTCTTTGATGACTGAGATGAGTGGTTATCTATTACCTTAGCTTATTCATACTAAACAGTTGGAAACTATTGTCTTGGAAAATAGTTTTTCATTCTACCAAATAGCAGAAAATGAAATGAAAAAAAATAATTTTCTATTCCAGCAAATAGTAGAAAATGTAGGTGAAAAATCATTTTCCTTGGAAAACCATTTTCCATGGAAAATGGTTTTTTTTTTTTTTTTTGAGAAAATGGTTTTCCCTAAAACCAAACACTACCTTAGTTTGACTCTCTCTCTCTCTCTCTCTCTCTACTTTCTGTTTTCTATCTACTTTTGTTCACCTCATCTCCGCCCTTGTCCTCTTTGCTCATAAGGTACGTAACTTTTTAAATTTCTATCTTTAACATTACCACTTTTAAATGGATTTCTTAGGTGATGTTAGCTTATTTATTGTTTAGATTTCACACCCCCTCAAATGAATTTAAATGGTGTTTGCATTCCTTATTATATTTTTCCTCCGATTTTTTTTCAAGCAAAATACATAGAATTCAACAAAAGATGAGATTTCACTATCAAATCTTATCTAGTAGTGCAAACATATTTACAGAAGATGGATTGTGTGATAGGAGAGAAAGAGCACATGGTGGGGGATTTTCAATAGTTATTCTACTTTTAAACAAGGCTTTTAATAGCTCTTGCATGACAATGCCTATGAGGAATCCTATGAAATGTCTCTAATTATTCTCGACATTTTCTTATCTAGCAAAAACATCCCTCATTAGTCGTTCCATCCCTCTTCTTCTTTACTTTCTTTATCATTGGGGGTGATGGTCATCAACTCAAAAACCTTCCTCTATCTGTCTCCTCTTGCTGGATGTGATAGATGCTATATGTTT
The DNA here is from genome assembly GCA_029747015.1 of Carnegiea gigantea. Classification (NCBI taxonomy): domain Eukaryota; kingdom Viridiplantae; phylum Streptophyta; class Magnoliopsida; order Caryophyllales; family Cactaceae; genus Carnegiea; species Carnegiea gigantea. The sequence goes on from JAKOGI010001477.1 coordinate 196,430, forward strand.
CTTCTAACAATAAGTATCACCCCAAACACTAACATCATCAAAAATGCTAACCTATCGACTCTTCTTTCCTTACAAAACCCACAAAATCCCCTGATCTTCCTAACATGATCCTCAATCTTACTTTCGAGTGGCAAACTTGCTAGACTTGATGCCTCTCCAAGGAGGGCTCACCAACACTATATGTTTCTTTTGATTATAAAGACCATCCCCAAGGTTAACACCAACACAAACACTAACCTCTCTACTCTTCTTTCCTTTAAAAAAAAACCCCCCCACAAAATTCTCAACTTCTCCTAAATTCAAGACTGTCAACCTCACTTTTCACTAGTAAACTTACTAGATTTCACTCCTCTCCAAGGAAGGGCCACCAACCCCACTTCTTTTAAGGAAGTTTGTAGAAAGAGAAATATGACATCTTGACGTTGCACCAATTTTGGCAATGTTTCTGACGAGAATTCACCATAGCAGATAAAAGCCAAGGAGATAAGAAAGTGCCAAATTGGAAGCTAATGGCTAGTCTTAGAAGGATGTATGATAATTAAGATTGTTACAATTGGTGGTGATGAGGAGTCATAGTAGAAGAAGATAGAGAATAAAGATTTATTATTATTCGAATTGAGATTTAATAGTGTTTTGTTGATACATTTTTGGGGCGTAGCCATTTTTAGATTTTAATATAAAAGTATGACTCGTTTTAAGAATTTGATGGAAAAGTCAATTGTATGATTATAGTTAGGATACTGTCAACAAAAGAAAGGTGCCGCATGGATTTTGAAAACTTACTATACACTAAGTGGTACTTACAGAAGTTGGATGGAACCAAATAGAACAACAAGAGCAATAAAGATAACAACAACAACAACAATCATCATCATCATCAACAATAATAAAGACATCTAATTTTCATCTTGCTAGATAAATCCAAGTGAAACACAACTAATCATTAACAAAAGGAACATGACACTTAAGACCATGATGAGATAAAGTCAAAGTTTTCCAAACATCAAAAGGAATTAACTTAGGAGGACAAACAGTATAATGTACAACAAGATCAAATAGAAGGTCATGTTCTTGATGCAATGCCCCAGCTTAAGTGGATAGCTATTTTAGTGCCTTGGATGTTCAACTTGGACATCTATAAGTTTATTTAAATTTCTTCATCTTAACTATTCTTGAAATTGAGTAATGCAATGGAACATATTGATAAAATTTAATTTAATTTAGGTTTGATAAATGTAAACATGCATTTACAATTCTATAGTGATTTGACATATTATCCTTCAACACACAATCATTCTGTCTATTACAAGATATGCAACAAAATAAGAGAAACATGAAAGTAAAGTATATTACTCGGCTCCCAAAAGGTCTCTAAACATAGTCTTTCTAGGTGCTTCTGCAATCGACTTCCAATATTTGAAAATTGTGGGGTATGAGCTTCATGAGCTCAACGAATAACTCTTGCCATCTTCCTCATTTATCTTTCACTTGAAGATTAGTAGCTTTGTGCAAAGACCAATGTGCCAAGCCTAGTTTTCCTTCTTTGTACGAATGACCATGGCACTAGGGCTACGAATATATAATCAGTCTGAATGCAAATCAAAGACTTGTCCCTAAAGAAACACAAACATTGGAAGACTTTTTTTTGGTGATCATTGGAATATTCTGAGTATCATCAAAAATGACATTTATAAGATTCGAAATGGTTATCTATATTACGGAAGGTAAATCTTCTTATTTAAGAAACCACTTTTAAGAATTCTATAGTTAAACATGCTTGTTATGGATTACTCTTAGGATGAGTGACCCTCGAAAAGTTTTTGCAGGTAGCATATGAGCGAGGACAAAGCACGGTAGAAATACTTGTGGTGATTGTGGGGCCAGTCATCGAACCTAAAAGTTGTTATAAGAAGCTCTTTGCATCTTGGGATGGGGTCGGGTGTTATAAATGGTATAAGAGCCAACCTACGACCACGAGTTGTGTCATTGAATAAGAAAACCATGGGAAGTTGCTTAACAGAAATTTTTTTGGGGATTGGGGCATTAATAATGAGGATGTGTAATATTGGTCCCAAAGTCAGAATCAACTCACCTTATGGGTGAATAGGGTGACTATAAAAAAATTTAATTACTTTAAACAATTGATTTTGACAATAAATATGTTAGCAGTATAAAGATCAAGGTAGAAACTTTGACTCTCAACAATAAAGTATAAAACTTGGCAATGAATCACCAAGGAGGCAAAGCTAGTGAAGTATAAGCGCAAGATATAGACAGAGAGATGTTAAGAGATTACGAGCTAAGCATAATGTAAAGGAGATAATACAGAATGTGTGTTTATGAATTTCACCTCGTCCTGTAGAGTCATTATCTACCTAGAAGTTCTCTTAGGATTTCAAAAACTAGATAAATTCCTCCAAGTTGCATAACCACAAAGTAATCTATTTTTGAACTTTGACAACTTACTTAAGGTCGACTTATGAGCAGGTCTCCTTGAACACCACTCTCAGGGATGCAAATAAGCAACTCTCTCTCGCTAGATTTACTACAACATGTTCAAAATACACTTTAAGGGTACAACCACTTGGAGTTCTCTCTATAATTCTGACCATCTGCCCAAGGTACTAAGTTAATTATAGAGGAACTATACTCAGTTGTCTATGTCATATGTGTTTACAAGAGTTTACAAAGAGGTGATTAAATTACAACTCAAGAGTACAAGTGACCATTTAGGAGATATGAGTAAAGATCTTATTGTGTTGCTTGCACTTTCTTAGCTATTTGGTCTTCTATTTATAGATTTTTTAAGCTTGGAGGATTGGAGAGGTTAACTATCCATTGGAATTTAACCTTTATAGCTTGCCTAGTAATCTCCAAAACACAAATTTATGGTTCAATGCCTCTGACCTACTTTTGAAAGCTAAAAAATTGAGGACAAATTTACATCTCTCCAACTGGTTTCTTAAGTCAAATTTATCTTGAAGTCGCATTAAATGGCTTGACCATTGTTCATCAAAGCAGAAAAATAGCCTTGCTTCTTTCTTAACCTTAACAGCGACCCTTCGACTAATTCTAACAAGAGCTTCTTTTCTGGGTTAGAACTTTTTATTTTCCTTTTTGACAAATATTTAAGCATATTCAACTAATTCATTCAACTAATTCATTCAAACCAAAACATTATGTCGGTAGTTTCCAAATATATTATGAGAAAAATATTAATTGCAAATAGTCCAATAAATGTCATTCTCATATTGATGCTCAATCATTGAAAACAAATGAAGCATATACTCTATGAAAATGAAGAACATTTAAAGGTGAAGCAGCCCGTAACTCCAATTTTTACTTAACAAGTGGTCGTATATAAAATTGCACATATATAAAAACTGCGTTAATGCCAAACTGGAATGAATTCAATTGGCAAACTACTTTTTGGGTTTTGAGGACTTAGCTTGTTCAATTATGTTTCGGTCAACATTATTTGACTTTGTTGCAATGTGATACCCTGACTTTCATTGAGGGGTCCTTGACTCGGCATTATAACTTAACTATGAGTCCTCCACTAGGGTTCTTAACTTAGTTGAATGATAGATCATTAAAGTAACTACGTATCTTGGTGACAAAAATCTTAAGTTAGATTGATATGTAGTGACTCAAGAAAGCTATGATCTAATATGATCATGAATACATGAGATGATGTAGGATTTGCACAATTTATACTCGCATTATGAATTATATAAATGAATTTAAACTTACCTTTTTAACGTGTTTCGTCCTCGCTGACACGCTACTTGGGAAAACTTCTCAGGAGGTCATCCATTCAAAGATTTCTCCATAACTAGAATGCTTAACTATGAAGTTTTTAAGAGTGGACTTCCTGAAAAAGAAAATACACTTTTGGTGATATAGGTGGTCACTTCAAAATTCTTTAAGCCATACTTTGTGACTATGCCTAGGGTGTTATAATCACGCCTACTTGAAGAGCATGACATCCTCGTGTGCCTTACAAACTAACCAACTTACGAGTACTTATGACCGACGGTCATCCCAATATCTTCGCAATTGCTAAACTTACCGCTGAGGGTTCTGCCATCCACTGGTATAGCTCACGATTGCGGGTCCGCTATAATACCATCTATAACACCCTGAAGCCTTCCGAACCGCATACGCTCACCACGAACAACTTTAAAGATCGGCTTGAAAATCACCACAAACCTTTCTAACAAACTTCGTCCTCGCTTACACGCTACTTGAGACAACTTCCTATGAGGACATCCATCCCAGGACTTGTCCATAGTTAGCATGCTTAACTATGGGGTTTTTAAATGTGGGCTTCCCGAAAAGAAAGATGATGATTTAGTGAGATATGTAGTCCCTTTAAATCCTTTAAGCCATACTTTGTGACCACAGCTAAGTGTTACAGGATTAGATAATGAATTAATCCAACTCTTGAAGAGAATGAGTGTTGCTATCAATGAGTTGAGATATCCAACACCAAATGGAAAAGCCACCCAAAAAAGAATGGAGCTAACATCGAAAATTGACTTGTGAATGATACTAAAAGAAAGGGTTTCTAAGGCCATGGTACGGGTGGTGTGAACTCAATGACTACCAAGAAGAAATAGTGGCTGGAAAATGTAAGTAGTCTGTTCTTGCAACCGCAAAAGAATTTAGTAGAGAAGGTAGGTGCAGAGGTCTCGATTGAAGAATTTTAAGAAAGGCAAAGGACGCCATGGTTGCTTAAGTGACAAATTAGATGGTGTCATGAAGACTCAACAACAACAACAACAACAACAGCTTCCAGTGTGAGTCCTGCTTATGCAGGGTCTGGGGAGATCCAGATGTAAGCAGCCTTACCTCAACCGACATCACTGCCCGTAGAGAGGTTGATTCTAGATGGTGTCATGAAGACTAAGAGCATAAATACACAAAAAAGTTTTAAAGTTAAGGATTAGACTTTAATTCTAATAATGCGAAAAGAATGTGGTGTAATGACTCACCAATCCTATGAGTATTGCCTATTTCTATAGAAGATGTACACAAATAAATTACATTTATAACCTTATCTCTCTATTAATTTGCATTTTAGAACTTATTATTGAATCAGCTAAGTGTAATGATTGGATATAAAGAGTACTTTTTTATACGGCATTTAATTTATGAAGATTGGGTTGCATACTTTGAATTCTTTCTCGTCATATGGTGATGCAACAGAACAAAGGTTCAATAAAAAGAAAAGTAAAAATTATTAAATCTTTGTTGTGGTTTGATTAAGGTTGTATATTAGTACATTGTGAGTCTTTAACCTGTAAATTATAAAGTGCCAGATTGTTTAAAGTCATTTTTATTTTGGCCATAACAAAAACTGATCACTAGGATAATACAAATTGGTTTTACCCCTACTGCAGAGAAAGTAAGGGTTTTTTAATTTTTCTTTTTTGGTTCGAATGGAGCAGGAGGAGATTCACACCAAAACTAATATAATATCATAGCCTCTCAATTCTAAAGATCATATTGTCTAACATTCGTTCATTCACTCTCCTCCTCCACTCCGTCTCCCTAAACCCTAATTCTATATCTACTCCTTCCTCCTCTTGTCTAGTTTGTTGTGATTGCTACTTGTCAGTGGTCTAGTTAAAGCTAGTAATAGGCCCCTTTTGAGTTGATTTGTCAGTTGATTTTAATTTCTAGTGGTATTGTTAGTTTATTCTAATAAATTTTTTTTTCCCTTATAAGAGGTAGATTTATCTCTTTCTCATAAGAGTTAAGGGTTCTCTCAATCTTGTGAGAGTTAGGATTTTCTTTCTAGGAACTAGTGTTTTATTATTTGGCCGTTTGTGTGAGTTATTTCTCTTGTTTATCAGTTCATTTCATTTGGTTTCATGACAAATGATTCAACAATGGAAGTTTATATGAATTAATTAAGACGACTTTCTTTTAAGTTAGGCATGTCATATCACACAAAAACCTCTTTTATGATATTATGTAATAGCTCATCGATGTTTGGGAATGACAAATTAAAGCCGAATAATGCAATTTATGGTCAGAATGATATTGTCAGAATAAAGCTGAATATATTTATCATTAACTTTATTGAAATACAGACTTGTTTTGATAATTTAGGTTATTTCTTGTTCTAAAATTATCAATGTAGATCTAGTAGGATTTTTCATTAATAAAATTTCTTTTCTATGAACAAAATTAAAGATCGATGGTGCCAAAAAATTAATGATTTTGCTATTTCATGACATTATTAAAAAAAGAAAAAACAAAAACAATTATGCCATTTCAAATCTCTAATCTCTCTCCATCTTCATATGTTTGTTTCATCCTCTTCCATTGGCTGGTAAACATGCTCTATGAAAGCCCCATTAACAAAGAGAGCTACACAGCTTAACAGGGAGAGGAGGAAACCCCCAATGAGTTTGCAATACGGCATAGATCGATCGTAGATCTAGCTACAAATCATAGTGGGGCGGTGTTCGATCTAAATTCTTTTTCTGGGTTTAATCGATTGAATTCAGACAAGATGAATATATTCAGATTAGCTGGGGATATGACCCATTTGTTCAGTGTCCTTGTCTTGCTCCTGAAGATCCACACCATCAAATCATGCGCAGGTACATTTTACACCCTTGATTTTCTCTCTTGATATTGCTCTCCAATGTAGCTTAATGGCTGTGAATTAGTCATTTTTTGGTTTGGAATTCGACATTTTCCTGGGATTCTGATAATGTAGTCGTCAATGATTTTGATAATTTTATGGGCATTGCGAAATGCAAACTTGTGTGTTTTTGTGGGGTCATGGGATGGTATTTGATGGTTTCAGTTTAAGTAAAGAATTCACAGTTTCAGCAGCTGTTATTTGATGGGCATTTGCGTTGCATTTTTAATTTCCCAAATCAGTAGTTGAATGTAGAGATCACTCCGTTTTGTGGAGTCTTGCATCTGCTGTGTATATGTGAGACTTGCTGTGAGAAAGAATGGCGGATGCTTCTAAGGATGAAACCGTTCATATTGAATGCTAAGCATATGGAACAATTGAGAGGAACATGGTTGTCTGGGCTTGAGAAATCTATGTAGGAGCATTTGTTAAATTTCTTTGCCATGTGGCAGTTTTTTGATAATGTGAGGAAGGGCACCTCGCTTCAAAAACCTATAGTGTATTTGTTTGCTGATGTTGCAATATCCGTTTAATCATATCTTGTTGCAAGCAAATTTTGAGAGAAATGGACTAGCCTTGATAAACCCAGGTTAGACAGTATAACTGTCCGTTGCACTATCTAGGGCTCACAGTACCTTCTAGTAGTAAACCTATAGTGTTCTCTTTGAGTGAAGTACTCAAGTCTCTTCCAGATAGCTGTAAATAAGGTTGATTAGCCCACTGTTGCCTAGAGTTGATCATGTTGATGCTGCTTCGGTTGCCATTGCGGTTTCGATCGCTGTACAGAAGAATCGCTCTAATGCGGCGATCACATCCCATTTCGCGGTTGTCGCACGGCGACAACCTGGTGCAGGCAACTCAAAAACCTTTCCAATGCGGCTGTTCCATCACGGAATGGACACATTTAGAATCCATGATCCTTGCTCCTGTTTGTGCTCACAATTCATTGTATGTGTATTTTAGGATGCCAAGGAGCAATATATGCCATGTGGCTAGTTGTCCAAGCCAATTAGAAATTTCCAATTATGTGAATCAAAAGCACATTCTGCTTTACTTCTTATTACCTTTAATTCTTGGGTTTAAACTTGCTGTCTAAAGGGTCTGTAGTGTTCATCATCATTTCCCTTCAGCTGAAATGGACCTCATTTTTTGCTCCTCTTAGTGGCAATCTAGGCGGTAATTATTTCTGTCTTCCTGATCTTATCATGCTGTCATTGAATCTTTGGACATAGGTTAACATATACGTATTGCATCTTGCATGAACCTTTCTCTGCTCATTTTGTTTTTGTGTAAGACTCTCTTTAGTCTTTACTACAAGTAGTTGTCATTGTGAGATAGAATTGTGACCTTATTTGTGATGTGCAGGAATTTCTTTGAAGACTCAAGAGCTTTATACAATTGTTTTTGCCACTCGCTACTTGGATCTCTTTACAGACTTTATCTCACTGTATAACACGGTTATGAAGCTGATATTTCTGGGTAGCTCCTGTTCAATTGTTTGGTACATGAGACAGCACAAGATTGTTCGTAGGTCATATGACAAGGACCAGGATACCTTCCGTCACTGGTTCCTGGTATTGCCTTGCCTAGTATTGGCCTGCCTTATCAATGAGAAGTTCACTTTCAAGGAGGTAAAGTGCATGCACAATATGTGTTTTGATAACGTGATCATATGGATTACATTTCTCTGTCCTGATTTCTTGTTTGTTTTACCTTAAAATATACCAGGTCATGTGGACATTCTCCTTGTACCTGGAAGCGGTTGCAATACTTCCCCAATTGGTACTGTTGCAGAGAACTAGAAACATAGATAACCTGACTGGACAATATGTGCTTCTTCTTGGGTATGCATCAGATTCTTCCATGCTTCAATGACCAATAACCTGACCGGATATTTTTAAATAGTATTATGATGGGCATAGCTGGAGTTGACAACCCTTTAGGTTCTTTGTATATCATGTGGGAGGTTCGGAATGTTATTTAGTGGTGATCATGATGGTTCTGACTGTCTTTATACCATAACCTTTGAGCCACCAAATTTTTGCGGAACTATTGCTGCTAGGCAGAGCAGGACCAATAACACCTTGAAGGACATCCACCTAGGAAGACTTTGAAATCCATCAAAGGAGGGCCAGAACAGTTTGTCAAATTCAGCATATGATCCCAGAGCCTTAATTTCTTCTAACTAGAACATAGGAAAGACATTAATAAAGGGAAAAGCAAAAACAAGAATTGGCAGAGGAGAGACAGCTAATCAATTAGGGGACTGCTTGCTATCAGCAGAGCTTAACTAGCATGATCAGCTCGAGATCAAGATTATGAACTCAACTAAGGAGTACACTGTGTTCATTGGGATTACTGGGAATCTTGTGATTTCAGAAATTTAAACTCCTACGAAAACAATTAGTGGTGCTGGATAAGGCTTCTCAGCTCTGAATCAATTAACATTTAGGAATGATGTATTTGGGAGTTGATATCATTGATTTAATATGTGAAGCTACTTGCAGTGCAGGACTAAGCTAGTCACAAGTCACAACCATAGTGTTCTGCAGGCTTGATTTCTGCAGAAAATGCAACTTCTTAAAGTGCCATAGTTTTATGTAAATTTGTTTTGCCTGCAAATTTGAATTCAATAGTTTGGAAGTTGAAAAGAGCATGATCTCTGAGTCTAAAGGGGACAGATCTCTGTGTCTATGACTATAATCCTTTATTGGATCACAACTTGTACCCATTGTGATTATTGCTTCATCCACTCAGTATTCTGTCATAACTTAATACCTTTATTTGCCTGGGTCCTAATTTCTAAGGACTTGTCACGTCACAATTAGGTGAAGGTTCACACTTTTCAATTTTCAGTAGTTCTTGTTGAGCATATCATCTTCAGCAACCAGAAAAGGCGAAAGGAAAGTTTCACAACCCAATCTTGTTCGTCGTTCTGGATTATCCTTATCCAAACATTTGCAAAATCCTTGCCGAATAGATTTGTGATAGGGGGATAACATTTCAGCAGGTCCTCCTTTCTGGACTTGCATCAACAAGGCCATACCTTGGAGCAGATCATGGATTCAAACTGTGGCTGATCTGCAGTGGAAACGGCCACATCGGGAAGATTTCGAAGTTGACCGAACTGTGTTTTCACCTTGCAATAACCGTGGAATGCTACGTAGTTGCCCCATCAAAGCAACTTTGTGATACCATGCCAAAACCGCAATTGCGACAGGAACTGCATTTTGAATCCTTGGAATAGATTGAATTGTCATTCTTATGGGTTTTTGTTGATTAGCTTTTGCCCAAGAAAAAAAATTCTTGTTTCTTTTGTGTTGTGGAGCCCTAAAAATCCAAATCCATGTGCAAACCCCAAGAGTCCCATCTACGAAGGTTTTTTTTGTTTTTTTTGGGGGGGGGGTTTATAGTTTGTTCACCATTTCTTTTAAGGATGAGACATAGTTTTATTCACATGGTATGTGGTCTCTCTCTCTCTCTCTCTCTCTCTCTCTCTCTCACGCTCACACACACACACACACGCACACATGTCAAAATCTTAACAGTGACCATAGCTATAATGTTGAATTGTAGTGCGAAGAACCTTGGGGCAATTTTTGGATCTTATCTTTCTCCCTTCATCATATTGTGGTGAATATTTGTTTCCAGCTCAATGGTTTATGGATCCCTTTTGGTAGCTGTGGACTTTTGGAGGTAGCTTTGGTGACTGATGTTCCTTAGAAGTCGACAAGCACATTGGTGGTGATTGCAACGGGACTTTGCTAAGGTCATTGTGCGACAAAAATTAAACAAGATGTGAATCCTTTAAGGAATTCTTTTCCTGTTATTGGAAATTTCGAAAACATTAGCTACAGATATTTTTGTAAGATAAAGGAAATATCATAGACACATTAGCTACAGATATTTTTGTAAGATAAAGGAAATATCTTAGACATTGTGTAGACCAAACTGAGACTCTTTGAGGGTTTATGGAAGCAATACGTCCACAGTGAAACTGAAGGGACCATTTATTGTGCAACTTGCTCAACGGAGCTTGTTATGGACTCTTTTAGCTGCAGGCCTGCAGCTTAGAACTACATTGTTTCAAACTCATAAAAGACCAGTTTGATTTGCAATGGGCAATATGTAGAAGAGCTTGCATTTTGCCTCTTTTATGGAACTTGATTTCTTTTCTACTCTACCATGTTGGCTGTTTCACTTCCCCGCACCCCCTCATGTCTGTTTGCTTTTCCCTGAAGATCTGTTATCAGCTGCAATTTGAATGTATCAATCTCTCTTGCAGGGCGTACCGTGGTTTATATATTCTCAACTGGATTTATCGCTACTTCACTGAGCCTCACTACATCCACTGGATACGTATGCTCTCTCTCGTCTCTCCCCCCCCCCCCCCGGCTTACTTCTTTATCTCATTTTTCGAGTGATTGCATTCATTCCTAGAGGTGGTTGCTGATGTTAGGATCTTTTGTGGGCACTCGGAGGGTCTTTGAGCTTGATATATGCTATAGCACTGTCCTTGATTGGTTTATCTAATTGATCTGTCATCCATGTCCATGACTTGTGAGCTTGTGCATGGGATGGAGTATTCAAAGTGTTCCTTTGTTGTACTGCTTGTTCTGAATGCTCACTTTCACTTATATTCAATGTTTTAGCAAGTGAGTGGTGGACCTGGGATAGGCGTGTTCCTGAACAGGCTGCTAATCTGAATTGTGACTGTTGTATCTAAATTATCCTATCTTCAGTCGTTCGCTCTGCTTCTCTCTCAGTCTCAGATTTCATAAAACCAGTTCTTCTGCAATGTAATATGGTTATGTTAACCATAAAATCCGAAGGCTTAGTTATCTCTGTCCTTTTTCATTTCTCTCTCTTCTCCTCCTCCTCCTACTCACTTTTTTTAATTTTTTTTTAAAATTTTTTTGTGGGGCGGGCAGCAGGAGAGAGGGGAGGTGGCAAGATATAACCCTTTTAGGGCCTGATCATGACTCTGACTCCCCATGGGGGAGGGCAAGGGGGGAGGGGACGTCCCTTCCCTGCTTCCCGTGGTCGAGTTTGAACGCCACTTCTCCTTGATTGGAATCATGCGTCAAATACTCACTCAAATATACACTAGATCACCCTTTCGGGCAATTTTCCAGCATTGATTATATAATAACCTAAAGCATAATGCCTTATTAAACTGTTCCCTGCTTCTATTTCTATAAGAGTAGTAGCACTGCACTTGATTTAAGGTCTAATGGAAACTACCTTCTTTGCAATTTGAAGTACAGTTTTGGACACTGAACCACTCCCTTTTGGTGGTTTCTGATGTTAGAATGTTTCTCTATCTTCTGTTTCTTTTCTTTGCAAAGTAGAAGTTTAGTGAATGCATTCCGAAACTGGGATCTAATTGAAAGTGTCTCGTTGGAGTTGAAGAGGCAAGGCTGTTCAATGCTTTAATCAATATACCATACCCTGGTGGGAATCTCGGGAGAGGTGTTGGGGTGGTCACTTAAACTATAGTCCTGGGACTATGCTCTTTGCTCTTGGGACACATGGCAGAGCAACAATTTCTTTTGGGACTTCCCCTCCCCATCAGATTTTTTTTTTTTAAAAAAAAAGAAAAAGAAGAAGAAAGAAAAAGGAAGGCTCGTGTTTTTGGGACTACCTTGCAAGGTAGTCCGGGGACCACGGTATAATTTGTGCATAGATGTGATGATACAATAGGGTATGTTCCAGTTTTGCGTATGCTAAAGTTTGAATGCTGCACAACTTTCTTTTTCTTTTCTTGGGGGTTTTTTTTGGCCCCGGGGGGGGGGGAGGCGGTGTGTTCTCTGCTTTTTAGCTGGGAAATTTCAGATGGAAATTTTCATTTGATAAATGTAGGTCCTGTCCACTCTTTTTGAAAGCGGGACTGATTAGATATTCTTCTTGTAGCCTGTAGGTAAATCAGTAGTGGTAACCCAGTTGTTGTTACCCTATGTTAGGTGAGTAATTAATCTACCATGCAGTTAGGGCTCTTGGGCAAGTTGAAAGCACAAATGGAACTTACACTAGAATTTTCATTATGGGACTTACCAAATACAAAATATAGCTATCGTGATTCATATTTTACTTGACCTTGACTTTGCTCCTTTTCATCTTTCCTTTCATTGCCTGGACTTGATAATAACTGCGATTAGTAGATGCTGCAGCTATTCACAATGCCCAAGGCATAGGATCAATGGAAAAATAGGGCAGGAGGGGACAAACCCTAGGCGTTGGTTATCATTTTGTAGTACACCTTACATAGGTGCACCAAGGCGCAAAGGGTCCTAAAGCGCAAGGCACAAGGCACGAGGCACACTTCCATGCAAAATGATTAGATGTCGTTCACATTATACACAGCATATTTTGTAGAAATAGGATAGATGAATTAAGAAAGTGATTATAAATCAATATAGCTACTAATATTGCAAATAGCCTTAAAATATGTTATTATCACCTTAATTCCCCAAAACACACACTTACCACACAAGCATAGCTCACTTTTTAGCTCCCAGGAAAGAAAAGAAGAAAAAAGGTGATGACAGGGCCAAGGAAAAAAAAAAGAAAAAGGGTGAGTATATATCCTTGCATCACTGAGGTGCACATGATCCCCTTGGAGGTGCTGACGTTGTCACCTTAAGTGTAGGTGTGCCTCAGGCACGCTTTTTAAACTTATTGTAGATAACTATACAGCCATTACTACCATTGGATTTCATTGATGAGCCGACGTCATTAGGTGTTGTAAGGGCCTATTTAGTTCACACATTTTGCAAATCCTTGTACTTCTTAGAATAGAGTCATCCATTCTCAGACTTCTTCTTGGTTGAATTTTATTTCACTATATCCTGAATCACAGCTAAGTGGCCAGAGTCTAAACCCCTAGGAATGTGTTTACTTGGATTATTGCCCTCCCCCACTGGTTTATGTAAACGGATATCCTATACTATAGGATTCTCACATTTGGGCTGGAAAGATGTTTAATTTCACCCACAAGATCCCTTATGCTTCTGTTTCAAGTCTATCCTCACAAGTTATGATGCCTTCTCTGGCATGCTTGTAGTTTATGTGATCTGTGGAGAAGCCAAGGAAATATTCTAAGCTCTTCGATTTTATTTCTTCATCATCTTTGCACAGCCTATGGCTTTTACCTTGTGTATAGGAGTTTTAGGAGGTCTTGGATTAAATTCATGTAACTTAGGCAGCTGGTCTCTTCCTTTTTGCTTACTTAGCAAACAATGCTAAACATTGATGTTGTTTAATTTGTACACTGGGCGATACTTCTGTTTGTTTGCTAATTGCTACTTGCTATTATGTCTAATGCATTGCCCTCGCTTTTCTCATGATATTGTCATCTAAACCTGCTTAATATTATTATCTAGTGTAACTTTTACTTCCACATTTCTTTGAAAGCTTCTAATTTGCCGCCGCTCACAGTTTTCTTATGATATTGTCACTAAACCTGCTTAATATTATATCTAATGCGTGTTTTACTTCGCATTTCTCTCAAAAGATTCTAATTTCGCGCCCCCCCCCCCCCCCCCCAAAAAAAAAAAAAAAGACTCTACAATAGGTTCTGCCGACTTTTAGATTCGGGCTTTCAGGGGTAAGCTTCCCTATATAGGGGTATCCCTAGACCCTGCAAGTTCCACCCTTGGGGTTGGGTGTGCTGCTCGAGCTGTTCTTGTTTTCCAACATCATCCTCAATTCTCGATCCTTTATGTCATTGATTGTTAAATATCTCCAATCTTGCAGCATGGATATCGGGGACTGTTCAGACCTTGCTTTACGCAGACTTCTTTTATTATTACTTCCAGAGGTGAAGTTGCTTCATCTTTTCATTTGTCTTGAGTTAATTGGAAAACAGACTCGTACTTACAATTTAGATACTTGTACATTCAGCCTTTCTTATTGACCAGGCATTGCCAAATGCCATATTATATGACATTTTGTTTCTCCCTAATGCAGCTGGAAGAACAACAAAAAGCTCCAGTTACCAGCTTGAGTTCTTTGTTTACAATTCAGGAGATATGCAAGGATGTGTGGTTTTTATTTCTCTGAATTGAATCACCCACTAGTCTTGCTGTTTTTGTTGTCACATCTTGTCATTATCCTGTAGCTAATCCTAGATCTGTTTCTCATTTGGTAGAGGCATTCTTTTATTAGGGGAACCGGCCCTTGAAGGACTAGTGAAATCTATGTATTGAGATCGGCTGTAGAGATTCAACGAGCCCCCTTCTGGTGTTCTATTAAAAGAGTTTAATGTTTGCACAAAATATCGCATGGAAAGAGCCATTGCAGATTTTTTTACGAAGACCCCTCGCCAGGGTATTTCTGAGTACGGACAAAACGTAGCTTGTGATATCTCTCATACACTTATAGGGCAAAGCGTGAACAGAATGCATTTATTATTCATATTTGAGACACACATAATCAGGTTTGTTTCTGTTTCCTTGTATGGGGCGTTCATTCAATTTACAAATGAGAACTGATACCAAGTGAGCACTGGTTTATGTAGACCAGTAGAAACGTCGAGGTTTACTCAACCCATTTTTTGGGAGTTGGTAGTCCCTTTAGGTGTGCAATTCTAGATGGGAATGGCGCCCCCAAAAAAAAAGGGAAAAACCTAAACTGACATTCAGTGTGCAAATGAATGCAAAGCACAACCCCTAGTTTCATCCAGAGAGGCACCCCCGTAGGTGTCTTAAACCCAAACCGGAATTCAGACCCCATTCCATACGATGAGCCACACCCCAAGCAACCAAGCATAAGAGCCCAGAGATTGAGAAGCAAAGAATAATGAGGGCACGAACTTGTTAAATTGCACAGTGCATAGAATTGCACAGCAAATCATAAAACTAACCCCTAACTCTACCTTGACAAACTAATATCAGTAATTCAGTACTATGTTCTGCAATGCAGTTACAATCAGTATCCGCCAGTCTGGTGAAGCATTGCATCTATCTCATCGCCATCTTCCATGTCCAGCTACAATAAGGTTTACAAAACGAATGAACTCATTCATACGAGTTTTCCACAAAGGTAGGAGTAATTCACATCTCAGGCTACAAGTAGAACACAAGAATCGATGAACCCAGCTTATGCAGACTTCTTTCAGAAGTCCCACTTTCCCACCAAGACATTGTCATTTAGGAAATAGGAATTTGTGCTTAGCTACTCACAAAATTTCAATTCAGTCTATCTACATATATAGGGGTTGTTCTTTTTGTTAGTAAATAAAGGTTGATAAATTAGTGAAGTTGGTAAAGATTGATAACGTGAGATAGAAATTGGTAAAAGTTGGTTTTTTTTTTTGTAATGATTGGTAGGAGTTAATTAAGGTTGGAAAAGTTCAAAAAAAGTTGCTAGAATGTTGATAACAAATGTAAATAACTGGGGATTTCTTTGTAAAAAACTTTGAAGGAGATTGTAGAAATTGATTAGAGTTGGAAAAGATTAGTTAGAGCTGAAAATGATTGAAATTGTTTTTGTAAAAGTTGGTAGAAGTTGGTGAGAGCAAGTAGAAGTTGATAAAAATAGATTTACCAACGAAAAGAACAGGCCCATATTGTTGAAGAAACTATCGGGACAAATTGACAGAAGATTAAAACCTCAACGGAAAAAATCTTACAGGATGCAATTCCATCATAACTTGATAATATGCAGTTTCCCCAGCGAAAGGGTCGACAAGGAATTCTAAACAAGCGAAACAAATACATATTTGGAGAAAGATTCACCTCATCAGGAGTCTGCTCTGCCCGGAGTCTCCGGCCATCAAATAAGAAAGCTATGGCACTCAAATCAACAGATTGGCGATCACAATACGCAGTCATAAGTTTCTTTAAAGCTGTGGTGCGCTTAATCCTAAAGAATACTTCATTCCCATCCTTCAGGTAACAACAGCAGATGTGAATTGAGGTCATGCAATCTAATAGAGCATGTTGCATAAATCCAGCATAGTAAACCCAGCCCCCTTAGAGCCCAAGGGAATGCCCAACAGCAATTGGGTCACAAGCCTGAAGGATGAAGTCAATCATTATAAGACTAACGCCATAACAAAACAGAGTGGCTCATGAAATCACTTATCGTAGGCAGGTGTTTACTTGGCATTCTATTGCTCATGATGCTACATACCGGCCCTGTTTGACAAACAGCCATTAGCTGTTAGCTATCTATATTGACTAACCAGCTATTCGTATTAGCTATTAATTATTGGCTATTTAAATTAGTTGTTTGTTGAAAAACTATTTAATAGTTGTTTCTAATAAAGTTGCAAGATAAAAAACTAATTCTCCAAAAAGCTCTTCCAAAAAGTTCATAAAATTAGCTTTTTCAAATTAACTTTTTGGATCCAAAAAACTCTTCTAAAAGGCTTTTTCACCAAAGACTTAAATTAGCTTTTTGACTTGATGAAACAGCTAATTTTCGTCCAAAAAGCTCTTCAAAAGCTGTTTGCCAAACACCTCAACATTTTGAATCCATGCTCGGCATCAATAGATACCTAGTTATCATAACAAGGCCTCATCTTTTATCCATTTGTAATCCCCAATAAAAAACCATAGACAAGCACAACATTCAAATCCAAGGTACAATACACTTTAGAAAATATTAACATGGCACAAAAAACCAACAGAACATATGCTGAAGACATCCACAAGACAACAAGATTTAGTGCACAAAAGGCATAAGTTGGAAACAATATTAGCCGCATCAATACAATAAGCTGTGTGCTGAACAAGAAAGACGCGTATGGTAATTGCAAGGGGTCCTTCAAATAAGTGCATTCGACACATTGCGGAAAAAAGAAAGCACACTGCATCAAAATCCCATGGTACACTGCATCAAATTGCTAAAAATCCAATTTAAAAAGCTGTTAAACAACTAAAAAATTAAAACCACTATACGGAAGTATACTCATCCTATCGAAAGCAGAACAGCCCAGAAAAACAAAATTCATATGCATCTCAAAGAACGACTAGCAATCAAAACTTCCCATCAACTCGGAAAGTTCAAAAACAAAAAAAGAATAATACAACAACTAAAATTCATAACACCACAACAAATTTCACCCAGAATTGAAACACAGCGTAATTCGTAAATAGAGAGAGGAGTAGAGAGACCTGGCCCTTGACTTTGAGATTGATGTGAGCAGTCTGATCGGGCTTCTTGTCCTCCGTACCACCGCCATTGCCGCCATCAGCAGTCCCGGACATCTCCAAATTCCTATCTCAAACTCTTTCTCTCTCCTAGGGTTTTGTGAGTAAGAACGAACTATCACGCTTACGGCTTACACAACGAAAAACTCGCAGAGCGTAAAAAGCTCCTTGGGGTATATATAGGTAGTCTTTCATGCTCCTTGTCCGGCAACGCCACGCGTGCGGCGGCGCAAGTGTCGCTGTTAAGGGTGTAATCGTGAATTTGTCTGCGTATTAACGGGCGCGTGTGGGTTACTGCTAACAGGAGAGAGTAGTGTTTGAAGTCTTACGGGACGAAAAGAGAGATTTTCAAAATTTGGATTTGATAATGTTTTGCGTTCCGAGGTTATCCAATTAAATAGTTTTTACTTTCTTTTTTTTTTCCAATTAAGTTCTTTTTTCGTGGAAACTTTTTCCCCATCGTACAGGTTTTTGGCAAAAAGAGAGAGGGTGGTGTTCAGTCAATCCCATTCAAATGTCGGTTGGCCCATGTTAATTTTTGTTGTTATGGTGATCTATCGGGCTGAGTAAAAAAATTAGGTATTCAGTTTTAGATTTGAAGTTGGATTTAATTTAGATTCATCGGCTTCATATTTAGATTTGATTAAACTGAGTTTGAGATTGGTTTCGAAATTTTGGAACCAGTTGTAACTGAGTCCGGAGTGAGGCCCTGAAAACTTAGAGTCGAAATCGGATTCGTTACTTGGTTACTCAGCCTAATTAGTTTTTTTAAAAAAATGTATGAGTTACCGATTATTCATTGACATCAATTATTGTTCTTCCGATGCCGCCATAATTTTCAACTACACGTTGATATCACTAATTTTTCTTACTAATATATAATACTATGAGAAGATGGTATTTTTTATGCTTGGATGAAATAAAATACTATTTATTAACTAACCAATTAGACTTTAATGCATGACAAATATCTAACTTCTGCTTCATTAAATTTGAACGATCGATTAGCTAACTTGTTGGGTGTATTGATCTCTTAGACAAACCAAAAATTTAAAAAAATTGAAATAAAACAACATAGGAAAAAATTAGGAACTGGGCAGCCGATTTTGGACCCATTTTCAACCGGTTCCGGGATCCGTTCCAAAAATTCTAGACCTGATTCCAACTGGAATCGCGTCCATATATTTGGACTCAGTTCCACCTGGAACTGGGACCGGGTCTACAAAAATGGATCGAATATCCGATCCTGCTCAGTCCTAGTAACTCATATTTGAGATTAAAACCTCAAGATATGACCCTAAATATGAAAATTTTAACAAATACAATGGGCCCTATTCTACTCACTAATTGTTATAAGTTACATTTATCTTTTAAGCTAGCAAATAATAGCACATCACGTGGTGAAATTGTCTCCCCCACCAATTTCTTCATCGTGAACCTCTTGTCATAACAGTATTTGATTTTGTAATTTGATTTTTAATAGATGATAATTGAGGAGATTAAAATAAATTATTTTGGCACACATTTTAATTTCTAAAAATTATTGAAATTCTAAGAAATTATTTGTAATATTCTTTGTAAAAGATATGAAATAACATTTAAAAAGTTGTATGATTTTTTTGTTAGATTTTTTTTTTTTTCAATATAGAAGACAAGATTTGATGTTTCAATGAAAAAATTTAAGAAAATACTAAAATTTTTTTGCAAAAGAAAGAAAATACAAGCTGTAAAATCTAATCACAAAGTTCCCATATGATTTTGTGCAATTGTATAATAATTATCTAGGAATATTCAAAAGTTCCTTGAACAATAAACTATGGAAAACTTAAAGCGTACAAAATTTCATAATAAGTTATTCGCTAATAGCTATTGTAATTTACTCCCCAAAAATATACTATGAATGATTTTCCTAAAATATTATTGACTAAAGTAAATCCAATTATCAACAAATTTATCATAATTGATCCTTGAAAAAAAATCAAATTAATTTATCTACAAAAATTAATACTTTTGAGATAATATCTAATAATTATATTTGATAATAGTAATGGAATAAACAATATATTAAATATTGTAATATCATGATTCCTATGGGGTCCATGTATTGTGCCAAAAGTTGTCATTCTTATTGTGGGATTTGGTACCATATGTGGTGCCAAGTAGAGTTTGATTTTTTAATTATTATATCTGATGATGTGGAACAAATAGGAGTAAAATAGGATGACACTATTATGGATGCTCTCAAAACCATTAACTGAAAATTTTGATTAACTGAAAATTCAATTTGTCAGAATTGTGAACCAAAAATCGTATTAAAGTTTTCGATTAACTTGTTTCCAGCTAACTAAATTTTGTAATCCGGTAAAAATGCAAACCATAATCGAAATGAAGAACTCGATTAGCCGATTTCTCGGTTTGGTCAACTGGTAATTCGTTTTTTTTACCGATTAACCATTAATCTAAATACTGCTTTTTTGGTTCAGTTTTTCAAATTTTCAGTTCAATTGTTATATTTCAGATTATTTTGCTCACCCCTAAGAGAGGAAGGGAAGACAATCCCCGAGGCTGCTTGTTTGTTTCTTCTTTTCACTCTAAACAACTCTTTCACGGTCCACTAATGATAATCTAGCAGGACTTTTTTTTTAAATACTTTTTGTCATCGTACATAGGAATATTAGGAGAATTTTGCCCCAAATTTTATAGTAACTATTTTAGAAGATATATTTTATCTAGGAAATTTTTATTTCAATAAAATATTTTATTTTTTAGAATTCTAGTATCAAAAATTCTAAGGAAGCCCTTATACCGATTGTTCATATCCAACAACCACCATAATTAAGTAAATCTACACCGTATATTTGTTATGATCTTAACCGTTGATTTATTTTTTGTTTTTTGTTTTTTGTTTCTTATTTTGCACTTGTCTTTTAATATATTTTCTTCCTAATGTTGTGCGCTTGTTTCTATGTTGTTTTGGAATGCAATTCAAAACTTACAAAATAACGCTAATAAAGTCGTAATGCTCATTGGAGTTGATTAGAGGTATTTGTGAAATGTCATGAACATGTTATGTATGAAGAATACCTATTAGCTTCCTTACATTCAGTCGAGGAATTACTTAATTTGAATCGGCAACTTGGGTTTGATTTCTCAAATTTCATGGAATTATTTGAGGTCATGTGTATGACACCTGTGAATTTTCAGATGTAAATTATAGGATGTTTGGATAATTATATACAGAATAAATCGAATGAACCCTTTTAATATCGGATGTGAAGGGTAAGTTTATTGACAATTTGATTAATTTAAACCCACCCCATCTCATCCAACCATGTTTATTTCTTATCTTATTAACAAAGGAAGGATTGGGATTAAAGAGATTTCCCTTTTTTAAAAAAAATAAAGAGAGATGAGATAACCAACAAGGAAGGGGGGTGTGGGATGGATCTTCAGCCCCTTTTTTTTTTGGGACGACAAAAGGGCTCCCTTCTTTTCTTCCCTTCCTTTGAGTAAGGAGGCTTGCCGATCTTCTTATGACTCAGAGTAGGGCCGTAGGGGTGGGTAATGGAACGAGTTAGTTGGGTTAAGGTCGGTTGTTTATAAAGTGGGTTGGGCCAGGTCATGGTCAGCCTGTTAACGATTTTGGTCGGGCCGAGCCTACTATTAACCTGATTTTGGCCCGTTTTAAAATGGAACAAACTTACACAAAAGAATTGTATATAATAATTATTGTTATTCATAAAGTGCTAGTAATAAGCTTAACTTATTATAGCACGTAAATTAATACAGCAAGTAGGTTAAAAAAGTAACGGATCATTCATATGGTGACCCGATCTGACCCGTTAATATGCTTTGATGAGCCGCCCCATTATTGACCCGATCCATTATTGATCCGACCCTTTATTGGCCTACTTCAAACATGCCAACCCGCTTGACTCAATGGATACCCAACTTATTGTCCACCCTTACACAGAGGTATACATGATCAACAGGCTGGGGCCCTGCCCTAACCCTAAAAAGTGAGCGTCAGAGTCGACTTTTTTTTGTCTCCGACCAACCTTGACCTTGAAATTGATGGTTCCCGCCTATGATCAGGGTTAGGTTCAGGTAGAAGTTTTGAACCTCTGACCCGACCGCTGACCCTTTCTTTTTTAAAAAAAATTAAAATTTGTTAAATAAAAACAAAATAATTTGGGTTTCATTTGTTCAAAGTCTTTTCGTTTTCTACTTTCTCGCCTCCGCTTAGCCCCCCTCCCATTCACATCTCCAAGCCTCACTAGCTTTAACCCTCTAACGCTCCCTCTCTGATGTTTAGGATAGTCGTTTTAGTGAACTAATCATTTTGACTACTAATTATGCATTAGAATATCTGTAATTACGTTATATATAGTTCATTCGAACATTATATTAGCGTTTGACCTTTTGTCTAGTAGAATGTTTAGTGTAAAAATAAAACACGGTTAAAAAAAAAAAAACCGATGATCCGAGGGTACCAGCAAGGTCAGTATCAAGGCTATACCGACCTGCATGTAAACCGGTTAGGGTCGAAAACCCCCTACCTACCGACCCCATGACCCAACCTTCAACCCGCCCGGCTCTCAATATGATCAAGTCTACTCAAAGGTAACCAAAAGCTTGAACCTTCCCAAACTCGTAACTCGAGTGGAAGTATCAGACTCCATTTTTAATGCTTGCGTAGCATCTCTTGGAAACCCAGAGTCGCAAAGCAATTTACTAAGCCATTGGAGATTGTCTTCATTGACAGAGCCCAGAATCATTTAGTCCTTTAATTAGTGCAACTGCAGAGCCCAATCTTGCTTTCCTACCGTGACTTGTAGGTCTCTTAAGTATCCACCCCACAAAATGATTCCTTCTAATCGATCTTATGAACAAACAGAAAAATTCCAAATGCCTTGTCATTCTTAAAACTCTTACTACACAAATCTGCCATAACAATTTCATTTACAACACGACTTCATTACAGTTACCAAGAGAGGGAGAAACAAAGGAATAAAGCTCACTTGTAAAACTAAATACAACAGAAATGGGGGACTGGGCTCTATTGATCTAACAAAAATACATCATGCCATAATGGAGATAAGATAGATTTCTTGCTTTGTGTGCCAGTGCTCCATAGTTGAAACTCAAAATTCATATACATCAGCGAAAGAGAATGAAAGCGGTCGTTCAATCAACGTGTTCATGGTTTTCTGAAACTTCCTGCAGGGCAAGAACAGGACTTGAGAGAAAAATGCAAGTCTCCAATTTGAAAAAGTAGTCGGCTGAAATCAATGGAGAAACAAGATATGAAGAGTTCGCTCTGTGGCCCACCGCATTCTGACCGCTGATGAGGATTTCTGACATTTTCTTAGTCTTATGATTTTTATTTTATTTTATTTTTTTTTTGGAAATAGGTAAAAACATGATAACTCGGGTAGGCGTTTTTACAAGGGTTCTACTCAAGTTGTCATCCGATATAATGTTTGAGAAATGAGCAGAATAACTGGATCCCCAAAAAATGGGTGAGGAGAATTATGGTCCATTTTCGGGCCATCCAGTCCATAGTCGCATTACCTTTCCGGAATATGTGTTGGATGGAGGTCTTTATAGTCAGTTTAGGAACTAATAGGATATCAATATTGCAGGTTAGGAATTGAAGGGGAAAAAAAAAATATAGGTTAAGAAAACAGGGTTGGCAATTAACTCCATAGGGGTACATCATAATTCGTTCATCCATTGACATCAAAGTGTGTAAATAACCTGACATAATTTTTCTTTTTTTTTGGATGGGCAAATTTTACACACTCTTACAACCTAGGGAGAATCGAACCTTGGCCTTCCATGTCGAAATGAAGCATCGCACCACTCGGTCACCCCCAAAGGGGCAGATAGGCCTTGACATAATTGAACTATACTTGACACTATCGACCCAATATAAAAGCATATTATTTTGATCTGAACCCAGACTGACCATATTTGAACAAGACAGATCCCCAAATTCACTTGATCAAGATTGATTGAAAGTTCTTGATCAGCTTATAGGACAAATCGACAACAGGCGCAAGTATGGCTGCATCTTAAACCAAGGCAGACAATCTATTTGCCATATCTATGAATTCATTATCAGTATATGCATCTTTGTAAGGTGCCAATGCATAATAATGTGGTACTATTTGCACACAGGCAAGGAGCTCCCATTGACCATGAGCAGTAATGCTGCAAATACTGAATCCAATCAAATGCACTTAATTTTGACAAGGAGCACATGCACTGAATATCATGATGGAGCACAACTTACACCTATATATTCAATTGCTGATGTGCTGGAGACAACAGAGATTGCTTACCTTCTGACAGCTTTCTGCAGGTAATAGTGCTGGTGGAGATTCTTCAACCCCGGATGATAGAAGACGAGACATTCCCCTGCTGTATTTTCTCAGTTGGTTGGATGTACTGCAAGTCCGATGAGGGAGTTAATCTAGAATCCACAAAATGGAGAACCAGTGAACTGCTAAGTGCTAACTATACCATATGATGCACAGAGGCATCACCCTCAAGCCCTTTCCCCCCAAAAAAGGAGGCCACTTGAATTGATCCTAGTGAAACCAAAACAACACAAAGTTTGCCTAACAAATAGTGATATTACTCTCTTAGTAAACTTAGATATTACGCTCAGAGCAGACCAAGCAGGACTGAAACTGAAATGACCAAGTTGAGCCTTATCCAATTCAAATTCTCCAACTCAATCTGAGCCAACCCAAAGTCAATCCGACTTTAAGCTAACCATACAACTGTTTCTAAAGACATAAAAGACAAACATAAACAAGTAAGAAGAATGAGAGAGAACTCACCTGAGTCTATGCTGGTTAAATGAATCCAAGAATGCAATTAGTCCACACAGAACACTTCGAAGAGCGCGGAATAACTGCAAGAGGTGATTGTTCTCAACCGAATGACATTGCCATGGACCATTGAACTAGAGTTCTCTCCAGTATCAATGCACAATTAATCATAAGTTAGCATACCTTTGAAAATAGATCTTTCCATAGAGAATTCCACACAGAAACCTCATTTGTGGTTGGCTTTGCGTCAAATAAACGTATAGCCAAATGGCCAATCTCAGTTACTATATTCAATATAATCATTAGCAATCCTTCAAGGACCTGGTATATACCAGTGCAGAAGGAGGCTGCATGATTTCCCATGGCAGAGCAGACCCCAAGAGGAACTTGACAATGCTTCCATAGCGAATAAAACAAAGGCCTAAAAAAAGCAACTGTATAAGATGATAGGGATAAGTAAGATCCTCTGGGACTGCTGATGGTAGATAACAAGGGAACTGAAGAGAACTAACAATATGAACAAAAATGTGTTGGGGCTTAGTTTTAGGGTTGGCAGTGTCTGATATTACATTAGATCAACGCCCGAATGAGATCCCAAATTAGTAAGTGGAACATCAATCCCAAATGAAAGGACTAACATTGGACCCATAAGCACATAATTTTGATTGTTCTGCACAAAAATCAGCTAGTTCTTTCTCAGGCAAAAAACGAAAAGCAGTTAATCATTACAAGAAAGAAATGCTTGCAATATGTTAACAGATGAAAAATTAGCAAGAGAGCTCGAGCTCTCAGCCTTCATAATGTTTTTACTGTGGTCACCTATAAGGCAACTGCCGCAAAGGATATTATAGACAGGAGCAGCATACCTATACTTGTTAAATATGAGTACAGAAGCAGGAATGGTGAGATCAGACGCTGAAATAGGGCAGCACAGAGGCTGCAAATAGAAATCACCGTAGAGGATAGTGCATCGTAGACATCTGATCCCCCATTGTGTAAAAGAAGCCACACTGGTGAAGCAAACTCCATTAGATCCTGAAGTGGTTCCATCAGAGGTTTTGTCAGAACTAAAAATAGCAGTTTTAGTACACGTCCAGTTTTCAGAAACCACTTTATTGCTCTCTCAAAGTTCTGAAGGAACAACATTGTTCCCAGATATCTAATCCTAGAGATCATATCCGACTCCTCGATCCAGTTGAAAAGAGGCCCGCAAATGTGAGAAGCAGTTGCCTTCAGTAGTGGAACATTCTTATAGAGATCACAAAACCCAATCATGCAAGTGACAAAAGAGATTAATATATAAGTATCCTGACTAAAGGCCGCATCCAAGGTCGATACACTTTACAGAATAAAGGATATGATTGCAGAAAGATGACCCAAGAAGGCAGGCCTGACTCAAGCAAAGTCAGAAGCCTCAAGTCAGATGTGATTATCTCTTTGAATGTAAAGGGAAGGTCCCGGTTATTGAAATAGAATTTGAGTAGAGTATCCTTATACTGAACAGATTCAATAACAGCATTCTGTGGTGCTGTAAGTGTCTTCTGTTCATGCTCCTCTTCTGAGGGTTTGGGGCATTCTTTGACATCAAAAGGTTCACTTCTCTTTACTTGCTTTCTGTCATCCAAAAGCGATTCATTAAAAGAGACTCCAATTTTCCGAGGAGAATGTGAAGGAATGTTGTCATCGAGGAACATTAAGCATTCCAACAATGATCGAGTCTCAGAAGGTGACCCCGAAAACCATGACAGGATACAACTGGAGGCATGGTGAATACTGTGGAAATCCAATTTCCTCATAGATTTTACTTCAAAGGCCATTGATGCATCCATCTGTTAGCAACATGAGTTGGTAGCGTGATTTAGCTAAAATCTTTTGACAATGAGAAGACACAGTATGGATCTCAGGATGAAAATCTATCAAATTGTAGTATAACCATGGTAAATGATTACTTATGGCACATGCTTTTCCTCACAATCTCCCATTTAATTTTGTTTCAGATGAAATTTCGAAAAATTAACATTGGAAATCTGAAGTCCAAGCCAATCTAGATAAAAATGAATGTCGCAATCAGATATCAAGTACAGTCTAGTTAATCTTAATCAAGAGTGGGATTTTTAAAAGAAAATGGAATCTAGAGGGAGAATTAGGGGAATAGAGCATGCACTTAGCCAATGGGGAAAGCCGAGGGGGGGACCAAGATATTAAGCACATCTAGAGTCTCCTCACCATTGCAACAGAACAAATTCATCATTGACCTAAGAAAATATCCAGATTTGAAAATTCACTGAATTTGATGAGTACTTCATCTCTATTTCCTTGTGATTTGAATTCCACAGAGGTTCCCCTATTGGCCCATATCTCTTCTCATAAGCATAAAACATACACTTTTCCAGCAAAGAGTAACAAGGGAAATTATTGAGTACCTGAAGCACATTGTAATAGTTAATGCCACGCACATCATTCCAAGAAACTTCAAATACAATGAAACCATGCAAAGCTACGTGTAGATCAACCAATGGGAACAAAGCAGTAACTCTCCATCTCCGGGAATTGACAAAAGACACCCATTTGTACAGCCTCTTCCTTTCGTCGTCTGAGGATATCGAGGTATCCTTGAACCTTGCACTCCCACGCCTTACCAAAGATCTGGTGTTTTTAAAAGGTGATGTCCTGTACTGTTTTATTGCAGAAACCAAGATAAGTGATAATATAAAAATACATTCTTTTTATAGGCCATGGACAAAGAGAAAACAAAGCTTTTCCGAAGACAGACAATAACCATTGTGGCAAGCAGTTCCCTTAGGTGGATGGATGCTGAGTGATTATTGTTCATCCGCCATGAATGGTTATCAACCAGAATCAGAAACTTGTGACTAGCCTGTGCAAAGAACAAGTATGCTTGTGAAAGATAAGATTGTGCATCCCTGCCATAAAGAGAGAAGAGTTCTAGTGAAATGGTTGTGATGGAGATTTCCCAACGCATAAGTTATGTTAGCAGAACCAAGGTGACCCGAACTTGCTATGTTTATCAGATTTTGATCCAGCTCAGTGCACAGCGAGGTGCAGAACTGTTGAGTGAACAAAGTTTTGAGTTCGCACTTCTAGTTGGCCATCTTAGATGTCATAATGGAGAAATGTGGTTTGGTTTAATTATCGAGTTTTTGTGTCACTGTAGTTTCAATCCCCCCCCGGCCCCCCAAAAAAAATAAATAAATCAGTGGCAGTTTAACTAAACCAGTACCCGAGACTACCACCTAAGCAGCGTGTGAAAAGGACTCAAACATGTGCAACTGTACCTCTAACTTGCAGAGAGGCTGTAGCCATTGGACCTTAAGTTTTAAGCACATAGATGGCCTGCTATACTGTAGTGTAAGAAGTAGATGACAATTCAAGGATGCATTTTGCTATGGTCCACAATAACTCAATGCCAAAAGAAAAGGAAAAAGAAGGGCCAAAATTCACTTTCTCTAACTACCCAAAAGATGAACAAACAGTATGATACAGGATAAGACCTTCGATTATAATTTTATAATGAAAATGGATAAATTTTAATTTGCACTAATTGATATTGAAAAATTATACACTAACAAAGAGTATACTAAAAGTACATATCGTGATTGATTCATCATGATTTGTATGATTGAAACCCCGGATTCTCATGGTGATATTTCCTATCTAATTTCACATGTAATTAGAATGGTTGATTGATATCACAACATGATTGCTACTATTGTGGGTGCTGTTAGGAAAAATAATTGACTAAACTCGAGCGTAATATACACGGAAGCGTAGAAAAGGATATGGACATTCGAGAATATTAAAACAAGATCAAAAAGATAATAGTAGGTACAAGATTTTTTACGTGGAAACCCAAATCGGGAGAAAACCACGGGCGGCAAGAACGGCGCAAAGATCCACAATGATAGAAGTGAGTACAAAACGATCTCAACAAGTGAGTCAAAAGAGATCAATATGAAAGAGAGATAAAGATCTTAAACTGGCAACAAGATCGAAAGAATAAAATCTCTCAAACTCTCACTCAAGAAATGTAGCATAGAAGAGGCTACAATTACTTACAAACGCCTCATAAAATGATCATGAGAGGGACGTGCCTAAAGGCACTCCCGAATGCCAAAACGCCTTAAAATGCCCATACTATGGGGGGACAATTGCCGCGTATGGTGGGTTATTAGCCACACAGAATGCCTTAACCAAATGCCCAATTTATAGAGAATAAACCCGGTTGTAACTCCCACTGTAGGGAGGAGAATAATGGTGTACGAATGCCCACAAAATCCCATAATGAAGAGCTCCAAGTAACAGCTGCAATAATCCATATTAATCTGCATTAAGCATGGAGTAACTAGCAGAAAAATGGATTAGAAATGAGCAGGCCAAAACTGATGCAAACAGGACCAGTCCAGCAGTCACAAAGGACCACGGACCATGGGCCCAGCCACGGCTGGCCCGTGGTACTCACTGGAAGCCTAAAATGCTGAGGATGCAAAGGTCAACGCGGGTCAAAGGCCTGGGAAGCAATTGGGCCACGCCTTTTGTTCTACTGGGCAGCACAAGTCTGAAAGAGAAGCTGCTCTGCCGCGCAGAAACTAGGCCCAAGCACTAGAATGACTCGGTCAACACTCGAAGACCAGACCATGCTGCTACTACTCTTGCTAGGCTTTTAACATGGCTGGGCCATGCATGAAGTTTGTTTGTTTTTCTTTCTTCTTTTTGTCTCAGCCCAATAACAAACATCACAAAAATTAATTTTGGGCCACACCCTAACAATCTCCCCCTTGGACCAAAATTCCGAGAACGGGCGAAACGGCATAAAAATGATCTTGTACATAGACTTCTCAATATCGACGGAGAACATCCTTTATGAAATGCTCAAAAACCGAATCGGATGAAGACCGGGCTCTGATACCACTTGTTAGAAAAAATAATTGACTAAACTCGAGCATAATATACGCGGAAGCATAGAAAAGGATGTGGACATTCGAGAATATTAAAACAAGATTAAAGAGATAATAGTAGCACAAGATTTTTTACGTGGAAATCCAAATCGGGTGAAAACCACCGGCGGTAAGAACAGCGCAAAGATCCACTATGGTAGGAGTGAGTGAAAAACGATCTCAACAAGTGAGTCAAAAGAGATCAATACAAAAGAGAGATAAAGATCTTAAACTAACAAGAAGATCGAAAGAATAAAATCTCTCAAACTCTCACTCAGGAAATGTGGAATAGAAAAGGCTACAATGACTCACAAACGCCTCATAAAATGGCCATGAGAGGGACGTGCCTAATGGCGCTCCCGAATGCCAAAACGCCTTAAAATGCCCATACTATGGTGGAACAAATGCCGCGTATGGTGGGTTATTAGCCACAAAGAATGCCTTAACCAAATTACCAATTTATAGAGAATAAACCCGGTTGTAACTCCCACTTTAGGGAGGAGAATAATGGTGTATGAATGCCCATAAAATCCCATAATGAAGAGCTCCAAGTAACAGCTGTAATAATCCATATTAATCTGCATTAAGCAGGGAGTAACTAGCAGAAAAACGGATTAGAAATGAGCAGGCCAAAACTGATGCAAACAGGAGCAGTCCAGCAGTCACAAAGGACCACGGACCGTGGGCCCAGCCACGGCTGGCCCATGGTGCTCACTGGAAGCCCGAAATGCTGAGGATGCAAAGGTCAATGCGGGTCAAAGGGCCGGGAAGCAATTGGGCCGCGCCTTTTGTTCTACTGGGCAGCACAAGTCTGGAAGAGAAGCTGCTCCGCCGCGCAGAAACTAGGCCCAGGTGCTGATGCTGCTACTACTCTTGCTGGACTGTTAACATGGCTGGGCCATGCATGAAGTTTGTTTGTTTTTCTTTCTTCTTTTTGTCTCAGGCCAATAACAAACATCACAAAAATTAATTTTGGGCCACACCCTAACAATTTCCCCCTTGAACCAAAATTCCGGGAACGGGCGAAACGGCATAAAAATGATCTTGTATGTAGACTTCGCAATATCGACGGAGAACATCCTTTATGAAATGCTCGAAAACCGAATCAGATGAAGATCGGACTCTGATACTACTTGTTAGGAAAAATAATTAGTAAAGTCGAGCATCATATACGCGGAAGCGTAGAAAAGGATGTGGACATTCGAGAATATTAAAACAAGATCAAAAAGATAATAGTAGGCACAAGATTTTTTGCGTGGAAACCCAAATCGAAAGAAAACCACAGGCAGAAAGAACGGCGCAAAGATTCACTATGATAGGAGTGAGTACAAAACGATCTCAACAAGTGAGTCAAAAGAGATCAATACAAAAGTGATATAAAGGTCTTAAGCCGGCAACAAGATCGAAAGAATAAAATCTCTCAAACTCTCACTCAAGAAATGTGGAATAGAAGAGGCTACAATGACTCACAAACGCCTCATAAAATGGCCATGAGAGGGACGTGCCTAAAGGCACTCCCGAATGCCAAAATGCCTTAAAATGCCCATACTATGGTGGGACAATTGCCGCGTATGGTGGGTTATTAGCCACACAGATTACCTTAACCAAATGCCCAATTTATAGAGAATAAACCCGGTTGTAACTCCCACTTTACGGAGGAGAATAATGGTGTATGAATGGCCATAAAATCCTATAATGAAGAGCGCCAAGTAACAGCTATAATAACCCATATTAATTTGCATTAAGCATGGAGTAACTAGCAGAAAAACGGATTAGAAATGAGTAGGCCAAAACTGATGCAAACAGGACCAGTCCAGCAGTCCCAAAGGACCACGGACTGTGGGCCCAGTCACGGCTGGCCCGTGGTACTCACTGGAAGCCCAAAATGCTGAGGATGCAAAGGTCAATGCGGGTCAAAGGGCTGGGAAGCAATTAGGCCGCGCCTTTTGTTCTACTGGGCAGCACAAGTCTGGAAGAGAAGCTGCTCTGCCGTGCAGAAACTAGGCCTAGGCGCTGGAATGACTCGGTCAACACTCAAAGACCATGCTGCTACTACTCTTGCTGGGCTGTTAACATGGCTGGGCCATGCATGAAGTTTGTTTGTTTTTCTTTCTTCTTTTTGTCTTACACCAATAACAAACATCACAAAAATTAATTTTGGGCCACACCCTAACAGGTGCCCTTTACTAGGGGTTTGGGGGGATATCCCAAAATTCTGAAATTCAGACAAGCAAAATGCAATCGAATTAAGCTTAGACAAAGGCTTGTATGATCTTTGTATACAATATTATCTATTATGCCACCAAAACCAGTTCCAGTAACTCATATAAATCTAACACATATTCTTTTATCTAACAGGCAAATAGTCATCACAACCACCCCCCCCCCACCCCCCCCCCCAAAAAAAAAAAAAGAGAAAAAGGAATGGACCCTTACCCAATCTGCAGACTTGTCAAGGGGTACAGACTGGTTGGAGGCTTCATGTTACTCCAATCTCACGATTCTCACCTCCTGCCAAACCCACCCCCCGAAAAAAAAAAAAAAGGCGACAAAAACATAAAAAACCTCCCATTAAACCCCAAATGAATTGAAGAAGAATCGAAGATAAATATAAATAATCAGAGGGCAAAACTACCAAAATCATACCTGAAATGATCTTGAAGAATGAGGAGCTCAAAACCCCTAAATCATTCCGATCAACAGAGAATTATCATCGCAAAGGATGTGGGATTTAAGGAAATGACTTTTCAGGGTTTCCATGACGCAATTGCGCAGAGAGAGAGAGAGAGAGAGAGTATGGGTAGCACGCAATTGGAACGGGTAAACTGAAGTTGCATTGCAGTTTAAGACACTGAGACCACGTCCAAGCTACCGAATTTTGGCGCCCCACAGCACAAGCGTCGAACCGCCCAGCCTCCGATGTATAGTATTCTTTTTTCTTTTTCTTTTTTTTTTTCCCGTCCGTTGGGTAATGCAAGGTTATCATACATTATGTACATTGATGCCTTACCTGTCAAGCTACACTTATAGCCATTTGAATTTGGCTCCTATCTACCTTTCCAAAAATGCAATATAAAAAATGGTGTTTAAAACAAAAACATTGATCAAGTATGAGTGAAATGTCTGCTTGATCATCGCTTTCCTTAAGCAAAGAATTTATTAGTACTGAACTACAGTCCATATCTCAATTGTCGACCATTCATGTTGAAACGTCAAGACTAGGGTCTTTTCCGCAGCCAGAACTGTGATGACGGTCCTTGAGTTGCATATCATTCTTTCTTGACACATCATAACAATCAAATCTTCTCTCCTACCTAAGATGGCAGCCCTGGCCCATCTTTTCTTTTTGGTCCATACACCAGCAATTTGGATAATAGTTCTACAATATGGGTTATTGTGACCCAATGTCACAAAGCCGGCCCTTTGACATTGTCGATCGATAGAGGGTGCCTTCAGACAAAAATTTTTCGTCTGGGTTAGAAAACGCGATGGTGAACATAAACTAGTTTGGAGCGTCAATAGTAGCCTTGTGGTTTTGTTTTTTCTTTTTTTTAAAATTTTTGATAACTAGTAGTCTGGTTTCGGATGCGATGGTTGGTCTAAAAATGAAATTATTCTGGAAAATTAAGTTCAAGAGGACGGGTTTGAAGCTTACGAATTAGGGGTGCACAATGGGCCAAGTAGCATTACGTTAAGAGAGTCGGCTCATTTCAAATAGGGTTAATAAACTAGTCGATCAAAGCATGTTATCATGTCAGATTGGGTCGAGCCATTAATGGCCCGTTTAGTAACCCGTTAATTTCTCAACCTACTTAAAGCAGTAATTTGCACACTACAACTAGTTAAACTTATTACCAAAGCTTTATGCATCATATAGACACATATATACACGCATATATATACGTACACACATACATACATACACACACACACACACACACACACACACATATATATATATATATATATATAT